>CM077159.1:81440860-81542385 GCA_039583875.1 Platanthera guangdongensis
TTAGTCACGGGCGTGATCTTCGGGTCTCATGCGTGATAATAGGCGTGACAAACCAGCTCAGGCGTGCCGTATTATTAAGAAGATAGTTTTAGATCTAGGCAATTCCCAGCTTACATGCCCTAGGTTACGGGCGTGACATAGGGGGGTGCCTGATTACGCAACTTCCAAATTAAATTCCCGCAGTTCCGAGTTCCTGCCATTTTCAGCAACAGTCAAAAACACGCCCTAGGTCACGGGAGTGACCTAGGGGAGTGACACGCTAAACAATAAATTTTGGCAGAAGCTCATCATTTATCGTAGCTTTCGGGTGGGTGGTCAGGAGCTCTCATAACCTCAAAGGTGTCTGGTCTGTTGGAAGCTATATTCGTCTCCTCTTTAATTTTGGACAATATCAAATCTCAATTTTATTTTATCATACTTTTGTTGGTATAGTTGTGTAAGTTTACAGGTACAAAAGACAAGAAATCACTCTCTATGACCTACCACCAGGCACTAGCCCTACTGGCGGGAGTTACCAATTCAACATTTTTTTCGAGTCAATTTGTCAAGAGCAAATCGCTAATGCCAAGCATTAGCTTTTACCATGCCGTAGTTTAAAAAGGTGGAAAGAATATTTCATGGTATTTTTCCAAAATTACTTGACAGTTGGCAACAACCGCAGGAAGGGACCTATCGCCCCGCGCTAGCTCTACCACCGGCGGTAGCATATTTTTAGAACAAGTATAAAAGCACTTGTTTCTTTTCCTGGAGATAGCAAGGAGAATTTTATTTTGGGGTTCATCCACCATCTGTATGAGCGCAAATCTTCATCTCATTGAAGAAAAAGCAAAATTTCTTCATCCCACCCATGATCAAAGAACTCCGAAGGACAAATAATCCGACGACAATTCAGCGGTTGATCGACTGCAAATAAATAATATTCAAAATAATTGATCGCGTACATTCTATGAAGGATTTCTAATTTTGATGGACAATATTTTCAAACTCTGCCTTTTATTTTGTACTTTCCTTTTATTCTATCTGATCTATGTGTGAGGGACATAGACCTGGGAGGTCGTCAGAGTCCGGTGAGGAATCTGTGGGAAATCATCCTTGGAGGACATCTAGATCTGAGAGATTTAGTGGGGATCTAACACCTTTCCGAGGAGGAAGGTGAAGAGCAGGCTCATCAATCATCTTGGGAAGAAGAGCAAGAGCCAACCGGTCCTAGGAGGGTCGTTATAGAAACAAAAATAGATTGCATTCATCGCCTTAATCTCCAGCATCACAGAGATCCAGTTTTTCCATTGTAAACAATTGTACTTATTTTGAATAAATTTTTTTTGTTTAATATATCTCAAAATTATGTTTCTATGTTGCTAGTGGTTTGAGTGCAGTGCAGGAAATTCAAAAACGAAGTTTTACAAAGAAAATCGATCTCTGTGACCTACCGTCGGGCGCTAGTCTTACGACCCGTGGTAGCTTCCCGAACACATTTTTTTGATAAAACCTATTTTAATTTCGAACTAACTTTAAAAAATTTATTCACCCCCCCCCCCCATAAGGTTTCCCATCAGATCCAATAAGTGGTATCAGAGGCAGGTTATTCAAAAAAATGGTTTCACCGCCAAGAATAATTGCAACCTCGATATCGAATTTACTAGCTGGGATGGAAAGTTGTACACAGAAAATTTGTTTGCACCATCACTATGTATAGGTGTGAACTATAACGAGTGGAGAACACTAATCCAGTTTTGGATCTGAGTTGTAAGATCTTTGTGTTTGATGTAGGTTCTTTTGGATCTGAGCTGTAGGGACTTTGTGCCAGAGGTAGGGTTGTTTGACTAAGGTGTAGGAGAGTCATCCTTTCTGAGTCTAGTATCCAAATTTGGATCTAAGGTAGGTCCTTGTGCCTGAGCTGTATGAGAGTCATTCCCTTTGAGGTAGGGTGATCCTCCATAGCCTGAGCTGTAGGACTTGGATTCAAGTCTAAGGTAGGTGATCATTTCATCACTGAGTTGTCGGAGAAAATTTTCTCTGAGGTGGGCTCTGTGCACAAGTTGTAAGTCTTGGAGGAGACTGAGAGATACTGAGGGATCTGTTTTGTAGGATTTAAGGAGATATGTTTTTGGAGAAGTGCCTTATCTAATAAGAAGTTTGAAAGGTGGGAGGAGAGTGGATGTACCTATAATTCGGGGAACCACTATAAATTCAGTGTGTGTTCTTTGTTGTTTTTCTTGAAAGCATATAACTACTAACTAAATAAACAATAAGTTAAAGATAATAATAAAAGACTAGAAAACCTATTGACCCTCCCCATCTAGGTGTTTAGCTACCTTGGAATTAAAGACTTTAACCTACTTCAGTAGACGGTCAGAAGAGCTCTGTTATCATGCCTCCTGTAAGACCCCTCCCCATCCCAAAAGAAAGAACACAACTGAGGGGAGTCTTCTGCCCAGAACAGCCACCTTGTTGTAGCATCAACACTCGGGTTGACCGGTACAATAAGATGCCTATCCTGCTAGCTAAAACCAATATCATCCATGCCAACCCAACATAAAGGATAAAAATAGATGTCAAAATTGCGCACTAGTATAAGCCCAAACAAGTACAACAATAATATGATGCTACAATGCTTCTTTAATATCGGTTAACAAAAGGTGGCCCAGAGGGCTACAATATGAGTCTCTTAAACTCACATCAGTCACCGACGACAACAAGGTACTGTCGTATCAGGTGATGCGTCGTCGGCAAGTGTATCGGTCATTATCAAGTAATAATTTGGGAATAGCTTCCCCGAATATCGATCTCGAGGGAATGCAGGAAGGGTACGTGATAGCATTGTAGAGTGATCGTTACTAAGATTAAGAAACGAGGGGGTTTGATTTTTATTCCTAAGTTAACAACAAAAAGAAAACTAATGCGGGTTGTAAGCATCGCTTCTCTTGGCGGATGAAACTAATGCAGGCCGCTATGTCGTGCTTCGTTAGGCGGATGGATGGAGAACATGCAGATGGGATGAACACCTTGCAAAAAGTGATGGCCGTAATCACCTCTTAATCCACCAACTCTAGCCTTTGCTAAAGTGGTTCTAGTGCGTGATTGAGTGGATGTGAATGGAGGCGAGTGCATCACAGCTAATAAGGAGAATGTAAATAACCCAAACACTCTTCATTCATAGACAAATAAAGATAAGTTTAGGTTCATTACAAGCTTAAGAGTACATTCCACAAAGGGAAGGGGTAGAATAAACTAAAAGGGCGGAAAGCGTACCCGTGGTTCTTGGCCAGAGTGGTGGGTTGTCAGTACTCTTCACGACTCTGACCATTGTTGCTACCGGATGCAAATGGGTTGTCAATCCCCTCGTCTTCCCTCTTATTCATTCCTTTCCTTCAATAATTTCTCCCTTTTGTCCAGATGAAAAGTATTAAAAGATCTCGTTGCTTGCTTCTAGTGGACGGGAACTCTCTGAAGGTTGAAGATGACTTCGGATGGCCAGAGAATGCTTCCCGGGGGGTGGAGATGAGTGGAGGACCTGTGGGGCGAAGAACGGCGCTTCCACGTGCAGCAGCGGGGAGGAAAATGAAAAAGCGTATCTGCCCTAATTCGCGGAGCCGAGCTTAAATACTCCAGCAGAAAAACAGAGCACACGATCAGTGGCGCACGACCAGTGGTCGTGCACACTAACGGTTGATGATCATGCGCACAGCTCCAGAGAACCATGTAGCTGCAAAGAAAAATTAATATATATGCGCACGACCAGGGGCACATGGCTGATGGTCGTGCGCACTGGATCCCCTGATCGTGCGATATGAAATGGAAGAACTTTAGAAAAACTAGACTAATGTGCACGAGTAGTGGAGCACGACCAACGGTCATGCGCACTATGTCCAATGGTCGTGCGGTTGCCCATGCAGAACTTGGAAAATGGAGAATATAGTGTGTACGATCAGTGGCGCACGACCAGTGGTTGTGCGCAATAGATCCACTAATCGTCCGCAGTGTTCTTGTACCGTTTGGCATTTTCCGAACAATACTGAAACACGCACACGACCCCTGGACCTGCAGTAGAAACAGAAAAACCACCAGAAAGGGCACACCACATTCTCCAGACATAGAAAACACCAAGTATGGAAAAAGTACAAAAACTATTAAATCACATTGAAAATGGGCCTAAAGTGCACTTAACATGAAATGGACAGAGAAACGAATATGAGCAATTATGGCTTTTAAGTGTAGTGCATTAACGAGAAAACTGTCCCAGATGAGTCCAAAAATATGTATATAACTTGGACTCATCACACCCCTAGACTTACCGATTTGCGCTTCCCGAGCAAATCATCACTCTGTGGACTAGGAAATAGCTAGCTGGCTTAGTAATTTCAAAATAAAGAAAGACAAGAAATCAAATACATCATGGGCATAAAAAATATAATAGAAAAACGTTTTAATTATATTACAGAGTTTAAACTATTCAACAGGCGTAAATAAATATTGTATCTACTCAAAATTAGAATTCTAGAGAATCGTTTGGTCATTTATAGGAAGAAAGTAGGCAGACCACTAAGATTAGCATTGCCAAAGACTGGGGCTCGTGATCACCTCCAAAGAAATCCATCAATGTCAGGGACTATAAGCTTACCCGTTTACACTCTCTCCATGGGACTAGCTACACTCAAGAGAAGAACTGGTAGGACTTGTAGGATCGAATGGGGCTTAGGCTAAAGTTTGGTAGTCAAAGATAAAAATGGGGGCTACACGAAACCAAAGCGAGCGAACAATAAGTTAAACACAAAACAGCCACTCAGAAATGCACGTATGACACACCCCCAGACTTAGCTTAAAAACCGATTGTGTACACAGCCTAACCCGACCAATATCAAGATAAATAGACGGGGATTCCAATTCTCATTGTAATTCTTTTAGATTTTCTTTTTCATTTTTTTCCTTTTTTCTTCCCTTTTTTCTTTCATTTAGAAATCCCCCATTTTAGCAAGTAGAAACTTTTTTGTATTCATCACCACATCACTTGAATTCCACATATCACACCTCGTAAAAATATTGAGTTCACAGGAGCTCAAGGATTTGGTTGCGATATTAGGATTGGCTTTAGGCTTTGGTGAATGAAAGTGGAGCTGCAGCAAAGGAGGGGTAGGCACAAACTTGGCATGCAATCGTTAGCGGCTAGGACGTATTAAACAAATCTCAAACTAGCCAAAATGATGGCCTACGTCACACTCACGCTTGACTAACCATGCACCAATGTTTCGAGAGTAGCTTGGGGAAAGTTCTTAGCCAGCGAGAAAGATGATCCTTCCTCCAGACTCGAGCAATACGAGTCTAGTGACGGCTACACACATTCCTACACTACCATTCGATTACTCCAGATTCACATTTTTGAGTAGTAAAAACAATATTTACATTTGCATAAAAATATAAATCTACGAGGATAAAGAAAAATTAAATCTGTACTATTTCTACACAAACCTTGAGTACTCGATTAGGAGCACTGCACGAGTTTCGAACTACTCTATCCTAAAATCCTAAGCCAGCACCGCTATTTTAAAGTTTACACAAAAGGGATACATTTGAGTCGAGCCGAGCATGTGGTTAAGAGCGCGCTCATGTGGGTGAAAAAGTGTGTGTTACAGTGATTATGAAATAAAGAAATAACTGTCTGGTATGCAATAAAATGTGCTGTGTAATGACCACAACATGCTCCCCCCTAGACTTGAATACGACAACTAGTAATAATAAGCATTCCAAATAAGATAAAGAGCTAGGGGTAAGAAGTACCTATGCTCAAAATTGAGCATACAGTCATGCTGCTAGGTTGTCCGATAGTCGCTGGTCTGCTGCGTTTAAAAATTTTCTAGCACCTGCGAATTAGAGATCCACGCAAAACAATAATATATAAATACAGATATAAAAAGAAACATAGCACACAAAACAGAACCAAGTGGTCCAACTTGGGTTGTCTCCCACGAGCCGTTTTGTTTAGTGTCCTTAAGGTGGACCAAATACCTGTATTAAGCATTATATATAAAAATAACATTTGGCACCCAGATGGGTGCCCACAGAAATATAATTGTTCATGACCGAACATGCTGAATAAAGTATAATACAAGTAAAAAGAAGTGCTAATCTAGATAACTGATGGGTTTATTGTCTCCAACAGGACTTATTCAAGGACCTTGCACTCTCTTAACTGAAGGGTGTATGAAATTTGAAGTGCTCGGGCAGTGGTTCAAGTTCACGTTTCGGTAGCAGGTACCGAAATAGCCACAAAACAGATACCCACATCCCTATGTAGATATACCTGTCTTGATCATCAGGCATGGGTAGAATAAATGTTGTGAAGCTCGACGTATTAAACTCCACCTGCACCCGAACTCCATCAATGCTAGGCTGCATTACAGGACCTTGCACTAAATCGACCGGTTCCACAATGTGGTCCTGCAGAGAAGTAGGCATGAGAGCGGGGTTAGGAAATAAATTAGAAGAAAGACGAAAAGTAACGTCAATCTTGGGGATGATCCCGGTGTCATCACCCAACGACAGAATTGTGGGAGGATCAACACAGCTGTCTAGGCTAGTGCAAGAATGTGTTGGAGCTGCATCCGCCACGTCCGCGCATTGGACTTCCTTACATTGGACTGGGGGAGCAACCTCGGCCATACAGATGTCCTCCTCGACTGGACCTATCATAATGCTACAAACGCCAGCTTCTCGCTGCGAATAAACCTCCATAATAGTGTCAGAAAAAGAAAGAATGTTATGCAAGGTAAGGGATGGAGGAGCAGTGCTCTCAAAAAAGTCAAGCACAGGCTCCTCACAACAAACAGACTCCATACAAGATGATGTATGTACATCAGGACTAAAATCATCCGTGTCAAGATTTAGATCAACACATGTATCTGTGCAAATACTAGTATTTCACCCTTCAAAATCTAAGGGTGGCAATAGTACGTACCCAGATACAGAAGGGGTGCTGACAGTTGTCGGAGTAGAGACAATCCGAATATCTGGTTCATCATAATCCTCCAACTGCGACAAGTAAGCAACACACTCCTTCAATGAGTGATTCCAACTCCAACAAAATAAACACTGCTTAGTCGGCTTTGTCTGTACAACGGTTACTGAAGCCGAATAAAAAAAGTACAACAAAGGAAGCGCGGATGAGTAGCTAACAGGCATATGTCTAGAATATTGAGTGCCAGATGAGGTTGGTGCTCCATATGTAGATCGATGAGCGTATTGGCTACCATACACCTTAGGACATCTATCAATTGCATGAGAGATATCTCCACACCACCGGCAATGGATATTAAAACTGGCCCACAATGCGGAGATCACAAATTTATGGAATTAAACTACCTTGCATAGATTCACAATAAAAAATCTAACAATTACAATCGACATAAATAGAAAAAATAGACTGGAATAAAATAAATTTGAAAAAGCAACTCTATCATAGCTCTCAATACACAACACAAATCAACAATACGCCTGCATTCCTCCTCAACGACGCCAAAAACTTGATGCGTCGTCGGCAAGTGTACCGGTCGCTGTCAAGTAATAATTTGGGAATAGCTTCCCCGAATATCGATCTCGATGGAATGTAGGAAGGGTACATGATAGCATCGTAGAGAGATCTTTACTAAGAGTTTTTAAGAAACAATGAGGGGGTTTGATTTTGATTCCTAAGTTAACAACAAAAAGAAAACTAATGCGGGTCGTAAGCACCGTTTCGCTTGGCGGATGAAACTAATGTAGGCCGCTATACCGTGCTTCCTTAGGCAGATGGACAGATAGCAAGCAGATAGGATGAACATCTTGCGGAAATTGAGGGTTGTAATCACCTCTTCATCCACCAACTCTAGCCTTTGCTAGAGTTGTTCTAGTGCGCGAGTAAGTGGATGTGAATGGAGATGAGGGCATCACAACTAAGAAGGATAATGTAAATAACCCAAGTACACTTCATTCATAAATAAATAAATATAAGTTTACGTTCATTACAAGCTTAAAAGTACATTCCACAAAGAGAAGGGGTCGAACAAACCAAAAGGGCGAAAAGAGTAGCTATGGTTTTTGGCTGGAGTTGTGGGTTCTCAGTCCACTTCACGACTCTGACCGTGGTAGCTACTGGATACAAATGGGTTGTCAATCCACTCGTCTTCCTCCTTCTTCTTTCCTTTCCATCAGTCCTCTCTCCCTTTTGTCCAGATGAAATGTACCAAAAGGTCTCGTTGTCGGTGGTCGGGAACTCTTCAAAGGTTGAAGATGACTTCAGATGGCAAGAGAATGATTCCTGGGGGTGGAGATGAGTGGAGGAACTGTGGGACAAAGAGCGGCGCTTCCGCGCGGAGCAGCGGGGCGAAAAATGAAAAAAGCGTATATGCCCTAATTTACGGAGCTGAGCTTAAATACTGTAGCAGAAAAATAGAGCACACGATCAGTGGCACACCAGCAGTGGTCGTGCGCACTGATGGTTTATGGTCATGTGCTCAGCTCCCAGATAACCCTGTAGCTGCAAAGAAAAAATAATATATGTGCGCATGACAAGGGGCGCACGACCGATGGTCGTGCGTACTGGATCCCCTGATCGTGCGATAGGCAATGGCAGAACTTTAGAAAAACTGGAATAACACGCACGAGCAATGGGGCACGACCCACGGTCGTGTGCACTATGTCCAATGGTCGTGCGGTTGCCCAGACAAAACTTGGAAAATGGAGAATATATTGCTCACAATCAGTTGTGCACGACCAGTGGTCGTGTGCAATAGATCCACTAATCGTGCACAGTGTTCCTGTGCTATTTGGGATTTCCCAAAAGATCCCGAAATACGCACATGACCCCTGGACCTATAATAGAAATAGAAAAGCCACCAGAAAAGGCACACCAAATTCTCCAGACACAGAAAACACCAAGTATGGAAAAAGTACAAAAACTATGAAATCACACTGAAAAGGTGCCTAAAGTGCACTTAACATGAAATGGATAGAGAAAAGAATATGAACAGTTATGGCTCTTAAGTGTAGTGCATTAACGAGAAAACTGGACCAGATGATTCCAAAAATATGTATATAACTTGGACTCATCATCAGGCCCTATCACCCTAGCCTAGCTGGGCTCCTACATGACCTACTGTTGCTGCTCTATATGCTGGTTTTCCTCCTAAAATGGTAGACGTAGTAACCTTTAGTCATAAAGACTAAGTGGATATCACATTCTCTCCCCTAGCGACTCTTAGGTACCAGGCTGGAGAAATAAGGAAAGTACACTATATATATAACTGTGAGTACAAGAAGGTGGTATAAATCTATCTATCATCAGAGTAGCAAATCAATATCATATAGAAAGTAGTAGCATAATTATACAGTATCAATTAGTAAAGGTGAAGGCAATCAACCATAGCCCTGATGATTCTACAATAGGAAAGTAACTTAACTTATAAAAATGCTCATACAGATATATAAGTTAAATATTGGCTTAACAGGAAAGTAACACTCCATATAAGAGTGCTCATACAAACTTATATGATAAGGATCTTATTTAATGTAATGCAATGCAATGTTATGAATACAACATGATGACTCACACATGCACATACACCCACACACTGCTATGTCAATCTAAACCTTTAGTTACCACTTTCTGAGCATGTAGCTATAGATTTCATGTTCAATCATCAAGCATCATTATCAAGTGCATCCTTACCAGATTTCACGAATAACCTTTTGTTTATACAACATCCAAGAAAATTAGCTTAACGTAGTAATGAATTCATAAGATAAATTAACACATTAACCAAATTCATGAATAAACCACTTTTTACATAAACCCTTTGTTTTTGTGTGATAAGTTCACCCAAACCAAATGTCCTTTGACTACGATCATCTTATGGAACCCAACCAGCATAGTGACTTGACTGAACATTCCCGGGGCTACAAGACTCCCCCATCAACGTGCAACCATCCGTTGGAAAGGTCTTTCCAAGGACTTCAAATTTCTTGTTCAGCCTGAGACATAGAAGTACTCGTATCAAGGCTTAAATCAAGCATGAAGCCCGCTGATGAGTTCCATTTATATAGTGTTTTGTGGACTCATTTGGGCTGGTTTTTCTGTCTTTGCACTTCACTTTTCGGTTATTTTTGTTGATATTTCGTTCCTACTGCATTTCACGTTTAGTGCACCTTTATAGCTCGTGGGTGCGCAATTGCGCATTCGATTGCTGGGAGTATGCACTTGGTGCACCCTAGGGCTCGTTCCAGTAGTTTTATTGCTTTTTTTTGATTGCTGGAGGGTCCTCCATTGCTAGTGTTGTTGTGTGCAGGACGTCAGTTTTCCCCTCTTCAGTTTACTGATTTGAGGAAAACGCACGACCGTGCATTTTATTGGCTCACAGTATGTTTCCATCGTGCGTTTTCCTGCATATTATTTTGGAAGATTGACCGGCCCGTGGGATTGCTTCACGCACAGTTTCTTCGGAACTGTGAGCAAGGGAAACACACGGTGTTCCTGTAGCCTTTTGGTTTTCCTCTGTTATGTGGCTGGTCGTGAATCTTCTTCACGCACGGGTGAAAGCGCCCGTGCGTGCGTAAATGCGTGATTTCTCCTGGTTGCCTGCATTTTCTGCTTGCTGTCACTACCTGTGCGAATTACTTTACGTACGGGCTGAATCTCCCGTGCGCGAGTAAAATCACATGGGTCAACGCTTCTTCTTCCTCAGGAGCCTTCTAGTTATTAATATCGCATGTTCACGCACGGTCGTGCGCCTGACTATGTGTGACCATTTTTCTGACTTTTACTATTTAAGCCGCAGATTTCTCCTGGACCTGGGACTCTTCATTTTCCCCCGCCATTTCCACCCATTGGAGCGGGAACTCGCCCCTCCAGCCGTCGTTTTCTCTCTCCTCCTTGGAGGGTTGATCCGGCCACCTTTTCTCCTCCAAAGAGCTTGCTAAAACTTTTTCTCCGGCCAACATCGCCATTGCCAACCTCCAAAGTGTTGTTTGAGATCTTTGCTGCTGAACTTGTGAAGCATTTCGCTCCGATCTGCATCAACAACTACAACACGAAGAAGCCGTGTGTGTAGAAGGAAGTGACAGCCCTTCGGGATCCCGGATATCTTCCAAAGACCGAGCTCGGACGAGGCTCGACAACCCTCGCTTCCGGCCGTGAATCTTTGAGAGTATTCGAGTGCTTAGTTGTATTTCATCTCCCCTTTTTCTTTGATTTACTTTAAACTAAACTTGTGCTATTTTGCTTGAGGTTTATTAGCTATGTTTTGTCCAAGCTCTTATTACGGTTTTTTACAGTGATTCCTTGTTCATGATATATGTTGATGAGTTTCCTCCTTGTTAGATAAGGTCGTGTTTGAGCCATTCTAGTGATTGCTAGAAGCGCGCGTTGTGAAGAGGTGTTTATGACCCTCGATAGTTTGTTCTTCTCCGCTATTACTCCTTGGAGTAATTCACCCTGGCGACGCGGTGACGGCTACCCTCACTAGTTTCATGCTGCTTGGGGTAGGAAAACCAAAATCAAACCCCTCGATTTTATTTAATACATTCATTCATTTCTCTAAAAGCAAAATCCTTGCTCCCTACTTGCACTCCGCGTGAGATCGATACTTGGGGAAGCTACTCCTCCATTTTATTACTTGGCCGTGAACGGTAATCTTACCGCTAGTGCATCAAATTTTTGGCGCCGTTGCCGGGGAGTGCACCTGTTGCGTGGATTTTGTTTCTTTTGGGAAATGTTTGTGTGTGTTTTGCTGTTTTTAATGTTTTCTTTCTATGAGTGTTTATGACAGATCTGAACCTTGGTGGAAGGCGCAAATATTTGGGTGCTGATCCCGAGACTGTACGAGCAAGGAGAGCTCTCTTGCGTGCTACTGCAGCTGAGGGAAGGATGGATGACTTGGGCCATTTGGGACACAGCCAAGGGGAACGAATTATTGAGAACCAGGATGTGGCCCAGCCTCGCATTAGGACAATGCGGGATTTCACTACCCCTACTGTGGGGAGTGTTTATCCAGGGTTCGGGCCAGCCATAGCCAATAATCATTTTGAGATAAAGCCTGCTATTTTGAATATGATTAGGAACAACACTCAGTACTCGGGCCTACCGAGCGAGGATCCTCAGCTACATTTGGCTGAATTTCTGAGATATGTGGTACTTTCTGCTATGAGGGCATTGTAGATGAAGTTGTGAAACTAAAGTTGTTTCCTTTTTCATTTAGGGATAGGGCCAAGACGTGGCTGCATACGATTGCACATGGCACCGCTACCACCTGGGAAGCTTTATCTTCCATGTTTTTGGCTAAGTTTCATCCTATTGATAAAATTTTTAATGCTCATAGGGAAATAACCACGTTCAGATAGCTAGATGAAGAAACTCTTTCTGAGGCATGGGAGAGATTTGTCGACCTGCAGCGCCATTGTCCTCAACATGGATGTGAGCCTTGGAATTTGGTGGAGATATTCTATTTTGCCATTGATCCAAATTTCAGGGCAATGATCGATGCGGCGGCGGGTGGCACGATTATGAACTTATCTCCTGAGGAAGCGTTGAGACTCCTTAAAGACACGGCCTCCCACAGCACGTACTAGATAGTCGGCAGGAATGCTCCTAGAGGGGCAAGAAATTTGTTTGATCTAATGCGGTGGGGCTGCACGCCGAATCGAGCCATCCTGCTTTGGATGGGAAGATGATTTTGACCCGATCTACCACACCTCCTGTCCCTGTGATGAGCATATCATGCCAGGGTTGTGGTAACTTTGGCCACCACGCTTATGAGTGCCCTGCGGGTGAACTATTTGTTGAACAGGCAGGTATGACTTTTGAAGAAAATGTTAATTTTATAAATAATCAAAATCGCTATGTATCTTACAATAATACTTATAACCCAAACATGAGAAACCATCTCAATTTCTCGTGGAAACAAAATGCGTCTGGTCAAAGATGGCAGGGGGGACATCATCAATTCAATGCTCAGGCTTCTGGTAGCCAGCCGAGACCGTCTTAGCCGGGCTATAATCAGAATTTGCAGGGGTCGCGAAAGAGCGCGTTAGAGGAGATGATGGAAAAGTTTGTTGAAATGGCCCAATCGAATATGGTTACTCAGACTGCTTCCATGAGGAATTTGGAAACGCAATTGGGACAATTGGCCCATGTTTTTTCGGAGCGCACCCAAGGCACACTTCCTAGCGACATGGAGAAGAATCCCCGTGAGCAGGGTAAGAGTGTTAAGGATGTGGGGGAATGTAATGGTCGAGAAATGACTGTTAAGTGTGAGATAAATGTCATAGAGACTCTAGCGCTTTGTGATTCCGGTTCATCTTGCAAAATTCTTGCTTTGCAAGATATTAAAAAGATGAATTTGAATATCGATTCTGATGGATGGAAATCCTTAATGCTAGCTGATGGATCTGTGGTTGAGACCAATGGAGAGGTGAAGGGTGTATATGTGGTTTTGAATGGGGTGGCTGTCTTCACAGACTTTCAGGTGCTTGGACCTAGGGTAACATGTCAAAACCCATCCTTGGGGTCCCCTTCCTTAAAGCCAGTGAGGCTACGTTGCATTTGATGCTGGTGGCATCACTGTTCCGCCCAGAGTTATTGCACCTTTACTACCTTTGCCTCCTCAATTAATTGTTATTGTCCTTATAGAACCAGTGAACTTAACTATCGTGTCATTTAATGATGTTTCTAGTGGTGCTAAGGCAGATTTTCAATCGATGGGACAAGAACAGGTCGAGGAAGATGTTGAAACGCCGATGACAACTACATTGAAAGAAGTGACATAGGTCCTTGATGTGATGCATGATGCTGCTGCAAAAATGGATGAGCTGTGCACGCCGGATGTGGGCGTGCAGAATTTCGATTTCAAAACTGCATGTTGTTTAGCTAAAGTCTGTAAAACTAGAAACAGGTATCGTGGGCTGATCTTTCACACTCACCGGGGAAGAAAGGATGCCCCCGGATTTGGATGCTAATTTAGCTGCTAAAGAGCTGGGTGTGACCATATCGCCCTGGCGCTCCTCTTCTGTGGAATAAAAACGAAAGGAGTTACTTCTGCGCAAAGAGTAGAGTTTTGCCCGTAGGCGCAGGATGGAGGAGGGTAGGGGCAGGGGAGAATTGTCTTCCTTGGGCCCTAAAGCTTTCCCGTCTTCCTCATCTCGCGTGTCTGGGGGGATCTATCACAGATCGGCGTTTAGCTGAAAAGTGAGGGACCTCCGGGGCTGTTTTCCTTTTGTCTTGTTGTTGCTAGCGTGTTATTTGCTTAATGCTTTGTGGGGCTTTGAACTCTCTTTCTCTGCATACTAAACTTTTGCTTCCTGAACATTATATAAAACTGTTAATACAGGTATTTGGTCCACCTTAAGGACGGTAAAGAAAAGCGCTTCTGGGAGACAACCAAATTTTGCTGCGTTTAATTTGTTTGCTTAGTGTTTTGAGTGTGCAGGCCTATTATTTGCTTGGTTGGAGATGAGCTTCTTGCAGGTGCTTTTGTCTAGGCCGTGGGCTTATTGATCAAGTTTAAAGCCAATCTTCTGGTATGCTCATCTTCTAAGCATTGGGTAACTTCTCCCCTTTTCTCATTTTTAATTTTTACCACAACTTATTTTGCTGTGCTTTCTAGCTTAAGTATGGGGGGAGAGCTTGCGGATGTTACCTTTGCACGTGCACTTCATTTGCATACCAGTAGCTGTTATTTATTTATTTATTTAGTTCATTGCATTGCGCATCTTTGCACCCATATGAGCGCGTACTTATCTTTTTGCGTACGGCGAGTCAAACTTGTTTCTTTTGTTAGATTTAAAAAAATTACCTTGCTAACATAGGATTGTGAGACGGGGTAAAATGTTGACCTTGCTGTGCTCCTAGTCGAGTGCTCCCGTCTCGTGTAGAAATTAGAGTAGAATTAATTTTTCTGCATGCCATTAGTTTTATATTTTTCTAATTGCGTAAATTCTTTTTATTCTGCTCAAAAATTGTTGAATCCGGTGTGAATCCAACGGTAGCTTAGGGATGTGTGTAGACAGCCGTGAGATTCATATTGCTCGAGTCGGGAGGATGGATAGTCTTTCTCGTTGGCTAAGAACTTGCCCCCAAGCTATTCTCGAAGCATTGGTGCAGGGTTAGTTAAGCGTGAGCATGATGTTGGCCATCATTTTGGCCAGGTTGATCTTTGTACTAGTTCCTATCATATTATCCTTGCTAGCCCCGTTGTGCCTACCCCTCCTTTGATTCAGCTCCACTTTTATTTCACCAAAGACTAGTCGCCGACCCTAGTCGCACACACAAATCTAGCTTTACTGTTTTCGAATTTCTTAAAGGAGGTGTGATGCGGTGTTGACCTTTTTATATGTGTGGTTGTGCTCCAATGAAATTTTTGCTGGAATTGTGCATAAGAAAAAGAAGATATAAGAAGAAAAGTTATAAAAAAGAAAATTTGAAAAAGAAAGAAAAACTGGAAGGAAAAGCGTAACTGAAAATATGTTTTGAGTTAGTATATGTTATGGTGTAGGTTACGACACCCGTATTTCAAAAATAAAGTCTGGGGGTGTGGTGTGCCCGCGTGTTTTGTAGATAGAGGATAGACTCTTTTGGTGCTAGCTCAGCTGGGTTTTGTGCGTAGCCTTCATTTTTATCCTAGATTACCCCGCCATAACCCAAGCCCCATTACCACCCGAAGTCATACGGATTTGCGCTTAAGGCAAGCTAGTGCCGTGGAGAGAGTGCGAACTGGCAAGCATATGGTCACCGACATTAGTGGATTCTTTTGGAGGTTGTCTCGAATCCCGATCTTTTACAATAATTGCCTTAGCGGATAGTCTATTTTCTCCCTACGCATGACCGGAGGATTCACCGCGATTCTATTTTTGAGTAGTCATAGAATTTTTGTTACGCGTGCTGAAAAGTATAAATTATTTTGTATGCTTTGAAATTTTCTCTACTGTATTTTTACGCCCGTGAGTATGCGACTTCGAATGGTACCCCGGATCATAATTACTGTGTTAGTCGGTTCTTTTTCCATTCTTCAAGGATCTTCTTTGCTCGGGATGCACATATAGGTAAGTCTGGGGGTGTGATGAGTCCCGTTTATATAGGGTTTTGCGGAATCATTTGGGCTGGTTTTCCTATCTTTGCACTTCACTTTTCGGTTGTTTTCGTTGATAATTCGTTCCTACTGCGTTTCACGTTTAGTGCACCTTTCTAGCCCGTGGGTGCGCAATTGCGCATTCGATTGCTGGGGGTATGCACTTGGTGCTCCCCGGGGGTCGTTCCAGTAGTTTTATTATTTTTTGTTGATTGTTGGATGGTCTTACGTTGCTATTGTTTTTGTGTGCAGGTTGTCAGTTTTCCCCTCTTCAGTTTATTGATTTGAGGAAAACGCACGACCGTGAGTTTAATTGGTGCATGGTTTGTTTCCGTCGTGCGTTTTCCTGTAGATTATTTTGGAAGATTGACCGGCCCATGCGATTGCTTCGCGCACAGTTTCTTTGGAACCGTGCGCAAGGGAAACGCACGGTTTTCCTGTAGCCTTTTGTTTTTTCTCTGTTCTGTGGCTGGTCGTGCGTCTTCATCACGCACGGGCGGAAGTGCCCGTGCGGGCGTAAATGCACGATTTCCCCCGGTTGCCTGTGTTTTCTGCTTGCTGTCGCTACCTGTGCGAATTACTTCACGCACGGGCGGAATCATACGGGTCAACGCTTCTTCTTCCTCAGGCACATTCTGGTTATTAATATCGTACGGTTCACGCACGGTCGTGCGCCAGATCATGCGTGACCATTTTTTCTGACATTTACTATTTAAGCCGCAGATTTCTCCTGAACCTGGGACTCTTCATTTTCCCCTGCCATTTCCGCCCATTGGAGCGGGAACTCGCCCCTCCAGCCGTTGTTTTCTCTCTCCTCCTTGGAGGGTTGATCCGGCCACCTTTTTTCCTCCAAAGTGCTTGCTAAAGCTTTGTCTCCGGCCACCATCGCCATTGCCGACCTCCAAACTGTTGTTTGAGATCCTTG
Source organism: Platanthera guangdongensis (assembly GCA_039583875.1). Taxonomy (NCBI): domain Eukaryota; kingdom Viridiplantae; phylum Streptophyta; class Magnoliopsida; order Asparagales; family Orchidaceae; genus Platanthera; species Platanthera guangdongensis. Next base: position 81,457,874 of record CM077159.1, read on the forward strand.
CTGCTGAACTTGTGTAGCATTTTGCTCTGATCCGCATCAACAACTACAACACGTAGAAGCCGTGTGTGAAGAAGGAAGTGACAGCCCTTCGGGATCCCGGATATCTTCCAATGACCGAGCTCAGACGAGGCTCGACAACCCTCGCTTCCTGCCGTGAATCTTTAAGAGTCTTCGAGTGCTTGGTTGTATTTCATCGTGCCTTTTTCTTGGATTTATTTTAAACTGAACTTGTGCTATTTTGCTTGAGGTTTATTAGCTATGTTTTGTTCAAGGTCTTGTTACAGTTTTGTAAGATGATTCCTTGTTCATGATATATGTTGATGAGTTTCCTCCTTGTTAGAGAAAGTCGTGTTTGAGCCGTTCTAGTGATTACTAAAAGCGCGCATTGCGAAGAGGTGTTTACGGCCCTCGATAGTTTGTTCTTCTCCGCTATTACTCCTTGGAGTAATTCACCCTGGCGACGTGGGGATGGCGACCCGCACTAGTTTGATGCTGCTTAGGGTAGGAAAACCAAAATCAAACCCCTTAATTTTATTTAATACTTTCATTCATTTCTCTGAAAGTGAAATCCATGCTCCCTACTTGCACTCCGCGTGAGATCGATATTTGAGGAAGCTACTCCTCCATTTTATTACTTGGCCGTGAACGGTAATCTTACCGCTAGCGCATCACCCGTTGTGCTCAGAAAACAGATTTTTGCACGCATCTTAAAGTCAATCAAATGACATCGGTTCGTCTTCTTCCTTTATCCATTCCCGCAAATTACAAACAGCTCTTCCTCCTCCCTTATTCACCCTCAATAGACCACCATTCTTCATGAAACCAAGTCCATCACCCTCATGATGAAGGGAGGAGAGGTTGAAGACAATAAAACTGTAGGACAAAGGTCCTAGCGTGATCTCTACCTAGGAGATCATCATTTCTCACCGAAGTCAAACTCTTTTGAGCCGACATCTCTCCTATTTCATAAATAAAGATCTAGCACCATGGGAGAGGGTAGGAAGCTGACCTCATTTCCGGCCATAGATCCTGTTATCCTTCTTGGCGGCATGGCGGCCCCGACATTGGCTCTTGCTCTTCTCTTACGGGGGAAAAGTCTGTCATGTTCCTTGTCCTTCCAAGAACAGCTATGCACTCTTCATTCTCTCAGGAAAATCAGAGAAGAAGCTCGTCGGACAAGCCTTGGACGATCGAATATAAAGGAAGAGTCCAAATGGATCTAGGGCTTCCCGATAAGGGAGCTACCGCCGTGTGGTAACTTCAAAAATAACTTCCTCTGCAAGCCACCGTCAAAACTTCCCACTCTGTTGCCGCCACCTATACGCTGTCACACAGTACTCTTCCTACCGCCATGCGGTATGTTACCGAGCGCCATGATAAATAATTCATCGGGGCTATTGCTGGTTGTATCACTACCTCTAGGAAATAGACTACAGAGCCATTCGCTGATAAATCAGTCGGCTACCGCCACGCGGTATCCTACTACAGCCACGTGATAGCACTCGATGACCTTTTATCTACTCAACACTGTTGACTCCTCTGGATATTAGTCATATATACTTCACGATCTCTACCGCCACAGGGTAGCTACTACCGACGCATGGTATTACGTGACGGTCATCGAGTCTACTTGATGATTACTCGATGCCCTTGAATCCTCTTGATATTCACCGTATATATACTCGATGATTGATAACATCGGGCGGTACCTAATACCACCATGCGGTAGTGTCCAGACATTTAGTATCGAGTTGGCACTTCCTAGGCTCAGGCGGAAGCCTATCCGCCTGTGAACCCCAAGCCTAAGTCAACTTACCTTATATGGAAATGCGCACGAGGGGTCTAGCGCGAATCAGGACATTACAAAATCTATAAACAATATAAAATATTTCATCCCCAAATATGACTAAGTCTTTGGGGGATGGTAAAGCATTAAAAATAAGGTATGCTTTTAAATGTACCTTCGAGAAACCGCTCCGGGTAGCGGTTCCGCATCAAGTCCAGTGGCTCCCAAGTGTATTCATCTTTTCATGATTAGACCATTATACCTTCACCAAAGGGACGTTCTTTCGCCGCAAGCATCTTGTCTCGGTGTCATCTATCCGCACTGGCTCTAATCGAACAGTCCTATCGGTTGCCACTATTCCATTTGTAGCGGTGACATGCTGTTCGAGCAGTAGGAGTGCTTTCCGAAGCGATGACACGTGGAAGACGTCGTGCAAATTTTCCAGCTCAGGTGGTAGCTCCTGTCGATACGCCAGTGGGCCTATTCTTTCTAATATCACATAGGGCCTTACATATCTCAGGTTGAGTTTCTTCCTTCCACGCACACGTGACACTCCATACATTAGCCTGATCTTCAAGAACACCTTGTAGCCTACTCAAACTCCACCAACCTGTGTTTCACATTATAGTACTTTGCTTACCGACTCTAAGCCTCTAGCATGCGGTCTCGTATCAATTTAACATGGAATTAATGTCGTCAATATATTCCACACCCAAAATCTTTGGGTCTTCGTTCTGCACCCACGATAGTGGAGTTCTACACATCCTCCCATAAAGTGCTTCGTAGGGCGCCATCCTTGTACAACCCAGTATTTGCAGGTTTTGGGTTTTAAGCTTTTGGATGAGTTTAGCGCCTTTGGTGGTCAATTTTGGGCAAGCCCTTGGAATATACTAGTAGGGGGAGGAATAATCTGCCTCCCCCAGTGTCCCTTCCTTTTGGGAGGCGGGTGAGACAAGTTGGCTTGCACCTGCCCCAACCTGATAAGTGCGAGGTGGGAGCAGCAGGACCGGCCGGGGGGCGGGGTCTCCACCCTGCCCCCTCCTGCACCGCGGCCTGGCGGGGCGAGACCAGTCGGGAGGCCGGGGTCTCGCCCCTTCCCCTCCTGCTCCGTGGCCTGGCGGTGCGAGACCAGTCGGGAGGCCGGTGTCTCGCCCCTGCCCCCTCCTACTCTGCGGCCTGGCGGGGCAAGACCGGTCGGGAGGCCAGGGTCTCGCCCCTACCCCCTTCTGCTCCGCGACCTGGCGGGGCGAGACCGGTCGGGAGGCCGGGGACTCCCCCCTGTCCCCTCCTGCTCCGTGGCCTAGCAGGGCGAGACCGGCCGGGGGCCAGGGTATCGCCCCTGCCCCCTCCTGCTTCACAGCCTGGCGGGGCGAGACCGGCCGGGAGGCCAGGGTCTCGCCCCTGCCCCCTCCTGCTCCGCGGCCTGGTGGGGCGAGACCGGTCGGGAGGCCGGGGTCTCGCCCCTGCCCCTCCTGCTCCGCGGCCTGGCGGGGCGAGACAGGTCTGGAGGTCGGGGTCTCGCCCCTGCCCCCTCCTGCTCCGTAGCCTGGTGGGGAGAGACCAGTCAGGAGGCCGGGGTCTCGCCCCAGCCCCCTCCTGCTCCGCGGCCTGGCAGGGCGAGATCGGCCGGGAGGCCGTGGTCTCGCCCCTACCACCTCCTGCTCCACGGCCTGGCGTGGCGAGACCGGCCTGGAGGCTAGGGTCTCGCCCCTGCCCCCTCCTGCTCCGTGGCCTGGCGGGGCGAGATCGGCCGGGAGGCCAGTGTCTCGCCCCTGCCCCCTCCTGCTTTGCGGCCTGGCAGGGGGATACCGGCCAGAGGCCGGGGTCTCGCCCCTGCCCCCCAGCTCCCCAGTTCTTCGGGGGTCACCTGCTCGTCTCAGTTGCCCGGGGAGATGATAGGAATGGCTCCTCCTGCCCGTGGACCTCTTTTGACCATGTTGTTACTGTTTTACCCTCGGGGTGGAATTACCACTTTACCCCCCAGTATGGCTGTTTTCTATTAGCCCTAGGCATATTTTGCGTACGGGTATTGTTGACATTTTGGTCCATGGGGTTGGAAAAACTATAAATAGACCCTTGAGGGTGCCTTGGTGAGCATTTGCATTCAGAGCCACAGAAATCCCTTTGCTCTCTTCCTCCAAGGCACCTAGCTCAGCATTGACTAGGGAGGAGGAGACTTCAAAGTTCTTCCGGGTGTGAGGTAGGTCATCCGCGCTAGAGCAGATGGTCTGTTTCTAGTTTCTTGGTCCTTTGGTGTGTGACGTTCTCTTGAGTGTAGTAGGTGTGAGGTAACCCCTTTTTAGGGACCCCGAACTCCACAGAGGCCATTTTTGGCTTCAACACTTTTGGTGTGGTGAGCGTGGAGAGTGACCAGCACATAACATCTCGGGAGAGTGTCATGACTGGAGGTCAAGGAGGTAGTGATGATCTCAGCGAGCTCCCCAGCCCAGGACCCTTTGTGGGGAGGCATGAGTTCATGACCTCCATATAGGGCATCATGGAGATGCTGTGAAGCTTTTCTCCTCAGGGTGGTAGCTCCACCACGACCCCCCAAGTGCTAGCTCCCCCCCTCTCGACGAGTTGACTCCCAGGGGTCTAGGAGAGATTACCCAAGTAGGGGGAGAAGGAAGTGCACCAGGAAGAAGGCCCAAGAAGGAGAGGATGGGAGATGGGTTCGAGCGAGACCTCACCGGCCGGGAGTTGTTCTCCAGCCCGACGAGTGCCAGCCTCCCAGGTGAGCAGGCCACACGAGTAGAGGTGGAAAGAGCACCTCTCAGGGGGTCACCCTTCAGCGAGCTGATCATCTCAGCTCCCGTTCCCGAGGGGTTTCGAGAGCCAGACATGGCTTACTATATCGGGAAGGATGACCCCGTCTAGCATCTACAGTGGTTCGAGGATGTCGTCTCCATCAGGCCGATGACGGATGCCTTCAAGTGTCGCCTCTTTGCGATCAAGTTGAAGGAGAAGGCAAGGGACTGGTTTCATCAACTCCCTCCGAGATCGATCTATGGGTTCGAGGACTTGAGCCGGAGCTTTCAGCTTCGCTTCTCCACCTCCAAGAAGAGGAAGAAGAGCCCTGAGTCCATCTTCCTGATAAGGCAGGGGGCCGAGGAGTCGCTGGCCCATTATGTTGACAGGTTAAAGGAGGAGATCCAAGAGGTCCAAGAGATGCCAGGGTATGCCCTCCAGATGGCGTTCACGGTGGGGTTGCGAGAGGGGTTCTTCAAGATGAGCCTGACTCGAAAGGCCCCCCTTTCCTTTGAAGAGCTGATGGAAAGGGCGGCTGAGGAGATAACCATGGAGGCGGCCAACCCGGCATTTGTCAAAAAGTTGGTAGAGCTAACAGAGACGGAGTCAAAGGAGCAAGGTGGCTCAAGACATCAGGAAGGAAGAAGGAGAGAGGAACGGAGAGCTCTGGAGGGTCCAGTGCCAGGTTGGAGACAGCAAAGAGGGCCCGTTCAGGGTCCTAGAAGAGGTTACGTCCAAGATGGGGGAACTTCCATGGGGGCCAAGGGACATTCAACTTCTAGAGGCAAGCCCCTAGGCAACTCCTACCTCCACCACATCAAGCGATGGAGATTGGTCGATGGGAGAGGAGGAACCACCATGGAAGGAGAAGGATCAGGGTAGAGTTACCCTACTGTGACTTTCACCAGGTGGAGTGGCACACCACAGATACCTGCCCTGAGTTCCTGGAAGTGGGGGGGGAGAGAGGCCCTGCCCAGCCGCAGCCGGTGGTGCGGGTAGAGGAGGTTCTACCCAGAGAAGGGAGGGATGACGTGTTTGAGGACCGGGTCGATGTCAGACCCCGAGGTGGTATAGCGGTGATCCATGGTGGAGTGGGGATCGAGGCCACTCGTAAGACAAGACTACTTGTCATGTACCGACGGAGCGTCGCCTCAACATCACAGACCCCGCCCCAGGAGCAGAAGATCAACTTCTCGGTGAAGGACATGCCAGATCATGAGGGTCCATTCTGCGATGCGCTGGTCATCCAGACGGCCATCGAGGGCTACACCGTCTCCCGGATCTTGGTTGAAAATGGGAGCTCCGTCAACGTCATTTTCAAGAAGGCGTTTGATGAGATGAAGGTGGAGCAGAGGAGGGTGTTGGCCTCAGACGGACCCCTGTTCGGGTTTTCAAGAGAGAGGAAGGAGGTCGAAGGTGGAGTAGGACTCTAAGTAAAATAGGGAGGGACTTCAAGGAACTGACGGTTCGTCATTGTTGATGCTTCGAGCAGCTACAACGCCATCTTTGAAGGCCCCTCATCAGAACCTTCCTTTGTGTGTCGTCTTCTTTCCACCAGTTTCTCAAGTTTAGCTAAGGAGGGATCCAGGTCAGAATCAAGGGAGATCCTTGGATGGTAAGACAGTGCTACGTCACGGCCGTCAACACTATCTCTTGGTTGGCCATGGCAGAGGAGATGGAGAAGGTCATGGAGAGCTTGATTAAGATGGAAGTGTCTGAGGAGAAGGACCTTCTCCATCTCCTCTGCCATGCTCTTGGTTGGCCATGCCAGGCCCCCTGAGGGTGCCTCGCCTTGGGGAAGTTTTTCCTTTTTCTTGTCTTATAACAAGCTATACCCCTGACCAGCTGAATCAGGGGACCATGTAACCCAAATTTCCCCGTTTGAGGATGTAGGATTTGGTAAGGTTTGATTGAGATGCCTAGTCCTTTTGCTCTGAGACGGTCCCGCTGCTCTGGATCTCACTAGTTGTGCAAGGCCCGTGGTACCTATCGTAGACTCCTAGTTCTCACCTCGAGATGGATTCTGCCGTCAGGCTCTCACTAGCTGGCAGGGCAGGTTGATCTCTCGGAGGGTGGGGAGGTCTCACCTCGAGATGGATTCCGCTGCCTGGCTCTCACTAGCTGGCTGGGCAGGTTGATCTCTCGGAGGGTGGGTAGGTCTCACATCGAGATTGATTCCACTACTAGGCTCTCACTAGCTGGCAGGGCAGGTTGATCTCTCAAAGGGTGGGGAGGTCTCACCTCGAGATGGATTCCGCTGCTAGGCTCTCACTAGCTGGCAGGGCAGGTTGATATCTCAGAGTCTGGGTAGGTCTCACCTTGAGATGGATTCTGCTGCCAAGCTCTCACTAGCTGGCAGGGCAGGTTGATCCCTCGGAGGGTGGGGACGTCTCACCTCGAGATGGATTCCGCTGCCAGGCTCTCACTGGCTGGCAGGGAGAGCTGATCTTTCAGAGGGTGGGGAGGTGTCACCTTGAGATGGATTCTGCTGCCAAGCTCTAACTAGCTGGCAGGGCAGGTTGATCTCTCGGAGAGTGGGTAGGTCTCACCTCGAGATAGATTCTGCTGCCATGCTCTCACTAGCTGGCAGGGCAGGTTGATCTCTCGGAGGGTGTAGAGGTCTCACCTCGAGATGGATTCCGCTGTCAGGCGCTCACTAGCTGGCAGGGCAGGTTGATCTCTCGGAGGGTGGGTAGGTCTCACCTCGAGATGGATTCCGCTGTCAGGCCCTTACTAGCTGGCAGGGCAGGTTTGATCTCTCAGAGGGTGGGGAGGTATCACCTCTAGATGGATTCTGCTGCCAGGCTCTCACTAACTGGCAGGGCAGGTTGACCTCTCAAAGGTTGGGGAGGTCTCACCTCGAGATGGATTCCGCTGCCAGGCTCTCACTAGTTGGCAGGGCAGGTTGATCTCTCTGAGGGTGTGTAGGTCTCACCTCGAGATAGATTCCGCTGCTAGGCTCTCACTAGCTGGCAGGGTAGTTTGATTTCTCGGAGGGTGGGGAGGTTTCACCTCGAGATGGTTTCCGCTGTCAGGCTCTCACTAGATGGCAGGGCAGGCGTACCTCTCGTGGATGGCCAGTGTTTTTTACCTGGCGGGGGTCTCGCCACCCAGGCTCCCATAGCTGGTATGGCAGGTTGACCCCTCCGGGAGGTGAAGCGTTTTTTACCCGGAGGAGGTCTTTCCACCCATGCTCCCATAGCTGGCATGGCAGGTTGACCCCATCGGGGTGTGAAGTGTTTTTTACCCGGAGGGGGTCTCGCCACCCAGGGTCCCTTAGCTCGCATGACAGGTTGACCCCTCCTTGGGGTGAAGTGTTTTTTACCCGGAGGGGGTCTCGCCACCCAGGCTCCTATAGCTGGCATGGCAGGTTGACCCCTCCGGGGGGGGGGGGGGTGAAGTGTTATTTACCCGGAGGGGGTCTCGCCACCCAGTCTCCCATAGCTGGCATGGCAGGTTGACCACTCCGAGGGGTGAAGTGTTTTTTACCCGGATGGGGTCTCGGCAACCAAGCTCCCATAGCTGGCATGGCAAGTTGACCCCTCCGGGGGGTTAAGTGTTTTTTACCCGGAGGGGGTCTCGCCACCCAGGCTCCCATAGCTGGCATGACAGGTTGACCCCTCCAGGGGGAGTGAAGAGTTTTTTTACCCGGAGGGGTTCTCGCCACATAGGCTCCCATAGCTGGCATAGCAGGTTGACCCCTCCGGGGGGGGGGGGGTGAACTGTTTTTTACCCGAAGGGGGTCTCACCACCCAGTCTCCCATAGCTGGCTTGCCAGGTTGCCCCTCCGGGGGGTGAAGTGTTTTTTAACCGGAGGGGGTCTTGCCACCCAGGCTCCCATAGCTGGCATGGAAGGTTGACCCCTCCGGGGGGGGTGAATTGTTTTTTACCCGAAGGGGGGTCTCGCCACCCAAGCTCCCATCAGCTGGCATGGCAAGTTGACAACGCAAGAAAATCACACTCAGTGAATACGTTAGGTTTGATGTTTCTTTTCGAGCTTATGCCGACCTTGGAAAGAGCGGGGACTGTGTACAATCCCGTATTCGAAGGTTTTGGGTTTTAAGCTTTTGGATGAGTTTAGCACCTTTGGTGACCAATTTTGGCCTAGCCCTTAGAATATACTAGTAGGGGGAGGAAAACTCTGCCTCCCCCAGTGGCCATTATTTTTGGGAGGCGGGTGCGACAAGTTTGCTGCCACCCGCCCCGAGCTCATAAGTGCGAGGTGGGAGCAGCGGTACCGGCCAGGGGGCGGGGTCTCCCCCCTGCCCCCTCCTGCTCAGCGGCCTGGCGGGGCGAGACCGGTCGGGAGGCTGGGGTATCGCACCTGCCCCCTCCTTCTCCGCGGCCTGGCGGGGCGAGACCGGTCGGGAGGCCGGGGTCTTGCCCCTGCCCCCTCCTCCGCGGCCTGGCTGGGCGAGACCGGTCGGGATGCCGTGGTGCGGGGCCAGGGTCTCGCCCCTGCCCCTCCTGCTCTGCATCCTGGAAGGGCGAGACTGGCCAGGAGGTCGGGGTCTCGCCCCTACCCCCTCCTGCTACGCGGCCTGGAGGGGTGAGACCGGTCGGGAGGCTTGTGTCTCTCCCCTGCCCCCTCCTACTCCGCGACCTGGCGGGGCGAGACCGGCTGGGAGGCCAGGGTCTCGACCCTGCCCCCTCCTGCTCCGCGGCCTGGCAAGGTGAGACCGGCCGGGAGGCCGGGGTGTAACGTCCCGAATCGCTCTAGGCCCCTAGTGTGTGTGTTTTGAGTCAGGAGGGTTAACTCGAGTCCTGAGAAGTGCAGGGAATTGGGCTGCACTTGTGGAGAAGGGGAGAAATCAGTGCAGAGAGAAGTGACACGGGTAGAGACACGGCCGTGTCCCTACCCGTGTGCGTCGAGATGATCTCGACGAGCCGTGTCGAGATCGTCGAGAATCGTCGAGAGTCGTCGAGATCAAGTGACACGGGTAGTGACACGGCCGTGTCCCTACCCGTGTGCGTCGAGATGATCTCGACGAGCCGTGTCGAGATCGTCGAGCGGGGTCGACACTAAGTGACACGGGTAGTGACACGGGCGTGTCCCTACCCGTGTGCGTCGAGTTGAGCTCGACGAGAAGTGTCGAGATGTAACTGAAGATGCACACGGCCAATGACACGGCCAGGCACACGGCCGTGTCATGTGAACACGGGTTGGGACACGGGCGTGTCCCGACCCGTGTCAAACACTGAACCGACATGGAAACTGTCGTTGCCATTTCGCCAGGCAGGACACGGGTAAGGACACGGCCGTGTCCCTACCCGTGTCACATTTTGCATATAAGGGGCAGAGAAACCCTAGCCGTTTTTCATTCTCATTTCCTTCCCCTAACTCCTGTGAGAACTCCTGCTGAGAGGAAAACCGCTGGAGCAAGTTCTACCGGAGGAGTTCCGCCATCGCGCGAAAGAGAAGATGCCGCCAAGGAGAACTACGCGATCCATGGCCGGAAATGGTGGTACCGCTGGAGTCAACGTGAGTTTCCTACCCTCTCCCTTGGTGCTAGATCTATAGTTATGCCTTAGGAGAGACATCGACTCAAGAGAGTCTTGATGGTGAAGAGAAGATTTCTAGGTTAGGCCATGCTAGGATTTGAATCCTAGATTTTAGATCTCTTCAACCCTTCCCCTTTTCTTCAATATGACGATGGGTGGATGGCCTCGTGAGGAGTTTATGGCCTTTGAGGTTGAATAAGGGAGGAGAATTTTCTGGAAAATTTTAGGAACGATCGCCTTGACGAGGAAGACGAACCGATGCCGTTCATTTTCCTTTAAGATGCGCGCAGAATCTGTATTCTGCGCGCAGCGATCTTCTAGGCCCTTTTTATGTAGGATATGTGCAGATCTGGGCTTTTGGCCAAACACGAAAGTTGTAGCCCTTGGAAATACCTTTCCAACGAGTGGTTGCACGACTTAAGGTGATGTCTGTGGCCCCGGGCAAACAAAATCGAGTTTGCTGTCCGGCAATTCCTGTACACAGAAATTGTGTTCTGTGCGCAGTGAACTTTGAAGCCGATTTCGAGTAAGTTATGGTCAGATCTGGGTTGTGACCTGAATATGAAGTTGTAGATCATGAAAAGATCTTTCCAACGAGGGGTTACACGACTTCACCGGATTCCTGTAGCCTCAGGAATCTCCGGTCGAAATTGCTGTCCAGATTAGTGATACACTTAGAATTCTGGTTTTATATAAAGTGCATTTAGAGTCGGTGAAATTCTGTCAAGATTAAATAATTGATGCTAATCACCGAAGAACTTTGAATGATGGTGTTTATTATTTAGGATGCATACAATGATTTATTATTGCAAGTTGTCTTGAGACTTGGATGGTTCCCTTTATGTTTAATCGAATCGAAGTGATAAGATGTTGATAGATTATAACATATGCGCATCATATAAGTCTTATGTAGAGTTCATATGGAATGACATATAGAAGATTAAACTATGGCCATGATATGTTGATTTGGTGAAATGAAATTTATTAGTCCAATACTTAGAGCGTCGTCTCCCTACGGGTAGTATTGTGGAAGAATGAAAGTGCGGTGTTGACCGTCACTTGTTTTGTTGTGTTGAGATAGGTGTGGATGGATGGTTGGGCTGTGTCCTCGTGTTTACTTCCGAGACCCTTCCATGATATGTTGATGTGGTGTTTGCATGTGGTGTGAGTCGACACGCGGTGTCGTAATCCCGGGTTAAGGATAGTGTGGCAGGTCTACGGGCTCGCCAGTCGTCACACCGACGGGAGTTGACAGTTAGACTTGGTCGGTTTGGGCTGTGTCCTCGGTGTTCACGTCCCGAGGCCCCTCCGACCATGTGGACGGTTGGGCTGTGTCCTCGTGCTTTCTTCCGAGGCCCCTTCCGGGTCACGCAAGGCCAGTTCGGGCTGTGTTCTTGGTGCACATCTACCCAAGACCCCGCTGGGCCATAGTACGCATGGGCTCCGCTGTTGTGTTCTTAGCGTTGAGGCGTACGGAGGCCTAGGTGAAGTAGTGTGATACCCGCCTAGTAGTAGAAGTGCCCGTTCTACTGTCACCGCCTGGCCACGGCGGCTGATGCCTGAGAGGTTAGCTACCTGCTCGAAAAGTGGGAACTATAGTCTGTGTCGACATAGCAGTTGCATGGGTGAGTCATTGCATAGCATTCATAGCATTTCATATCATTGCACAACAAGATCCTCATCGTATAAGTTTGTATGGGCACTCTTATACGATGAGTTACTTTAGGTAACCCGATCCTTAACTTATAAGTTTGTATGGGCATTCTTATAAGTTAAGTTACTTTCCTGCTGTAGCTTTCTTACACTTATTATTATACCTTGATGGCTCTTGTAGAAATGTTAGTTTACATATTGATAGCTTTTGTAGAACTGCTAGTTATACATTGATACTCATGTACCTTGTCACCTGATTGTACTTTTATACTTACTGATATATATTGTACCCTTGTTTCTCTTTCTCCGCCCGGTGCCGAGGAGTCGCCGGGGGAGCGGATGTGAAACCACTTAGTCGTTTCGACTAACGGTTGCTACGTCTTCCTTTTTAGGAGGTCATGCCGCAGGTAGAGCAGCCGCAGACTACGCAGCAGGATAGCCAGGCCAGGACGACAGGGCCTGATGTGACGGTGCCGTCGATACCGTCAGTTACCGATGTTAGTATTTGATACTCTGATGTAGCCCGTTTGGGCAATGTTTAGCTGTACTCTGATATATTGTAGAAGCATGTTTTAGCTTCTCATTATTCATGTATTTGGACTTTATAACTTAGTGTGGATTTGACTTCTGGATGTTTATGTACTTGGTTGGGTTGGCATGTTATATTGATATTGTTGTAGCCGGCGGAATAGGCGTCTTGTGGTACAGGTTAGCCCGTGTGCTAATGCTACCGCAAGGCGGCTGTTCCGGGCATAAGACTCCCTCTTCGTGCCGTGTTTTGGGATCCGGGGAGGGGGGGTCTTACAAATGGTATCAGTTTGCCACGATCCTCAACTAAGAAGTCATTCAACAATGGTGCCACCCCCGTTTGATTAGTCAGTTTGGGGACAAACTGACTTAGCGGAAGCAGTGGTGTGCCCATATGTAATTCACATTAAGTTTGTCCAACGTTGACCTTAAGTTTAGCCAACCTGACCACAAATTTGTCGTGTACGTGTAGGTTCCACTGCATGTTGAGCCGATGAGGGGTACTCCTACCCCTCCCATACCCACTCAGTTCCAACAGTCTGAGTTGGGGCAAACACTCACCGCCATTCTTGATGCTTTTAAGGCACAGCAGGCTCCGGTGCAACAACAGGCCCCGAGCTCCAATGGCTGAGGCACCTTCCGAGCTCTCTCCCCTCCCGTCTACCTTGGGACGGAGTCAGCCGTACGTACAGAGGAATGGCTAGACACGATACAAGAGTTGTTGGCTGGTATCCGTTGCCCGGCCAACATGGCAGTAACATTGGCAGTGTCCGTCTTGGAATTACATGCGAAGAGGTGGTGGAAGTCCCTCATGGGCTCTACCTTCCAAGGCCGGATCTACACTGAGATAAGTTGGAGTGAATTCTCGGAGGTTTTCTTGGAGCACTTTATCCCTACATCGGCCCGAGATGAGCTTGAGCAGAGGTTCCTTCTACTAAAGCAGGGATCAAAGTCGGTTACAGAATACCAGCGGGAATTCCAGCATCTCGCAAGGTTTGCGGACTCTTATGAGTTGGATGACAGAGGTTATGCCAAGCGCTTCTATAAAGGGCTGCGAGATCCCCTAAGGCAGTCCCTTTTGTTTATAGCGGATGGTAGCTTGGCGGAGATCATTGATATGGCGAAAAGATTGGAGGCGGACCACCTGGGATGTAGTAAGAGGCCTGCGGAGGACGTAATGGAAGCCGGCCCTGCTAGGGATCAGGTGTACGCGCTTGACATGGCGCAGGAACGGAACCCACAAGATGTGATTGCAGGTATGATTTAATTAGTTTACATACTTGCATGGTTTAACATGAATTGCTTAGAACTTATTAGACACTAGCAATAAGCTTTGGTCGTTGGCACTTAGGCTCCGTGATTATTGGCGGGAAGACGGCCTATGCGCTGTTCGATACCGGTGCCTCACACTCTTTTGTGTCTGAGGATTTCATAAAAGACGTGGGGGATGTTCAGTACTTCACGGGAATAGCCCGACGTGTACGCCTTCCGGATGGCTCGGAGATGATCGCAACTGCCAAGTGCGAGTTGGAGTTATTTATTGATGGGAAGGCCTTTGATACGCCGGCCACGGTTCTGAGAATGCCGGAGTTTGACATCATTTTGGGCATGGCATGGCTGGACTGGCACTTCGCGAGGATCGACTGCGCGGAGAAGCGGATCTATTTGAGGCATGGAGACTCTGACATCATCTTCCAAGGTATTGGCTTCGCGCCACGTATGATATTATCTTCTATTCAGGCTGTAAAAGCTCATATGAAGGGAGACGAGGTCTTCATGATCTGGTTCGAGTGAAGGAGGAAGCGTTGGAGTTAAAGGATGTACGGGTAGTGCGGGATTTTCCTGAGGTCTTTCCTGAGAAGCTACCAGGATTACCTCCGCATAGAGAGGTTGACTTCCAGATCAATCTAGTACCAGGTGCCAAGCCTGTATCCAAGGCCCCGTACAGAATGGCCCCGAAAGAACTAGCAGAATTTAGAGTTCAATTGCAGGAACTAGTAGATTCAGGGTTCGTTCGCCGCAGTTCATCACCATGGGGTGCCCATGTGCTGTTCGTAAAGAAGAAGGATGGAACCCTGCGATTGTGCATAGATTATCGGGAACTCAATCGACTAACGGTGCGGAACACTTATCCGCTACCTCGGATCGACGAGTTGTTTGATCAATTAGTGGGAGCACATTGGTTCTCTAAACTAGACCTGCGCTCTGGATACTATCAGTTGAGGATACAAGAGGGGATATTCAGAAAACAGCCTTCAGTTCGAGATATGGTTTGTATGAGTTCACAGTAATGCCGTTTGGGCTCACGAATGCGCCTTCGGCCTTCATGAGCCTGATGAACAAGGTGTTTGAACCATACTTGGACATCTTCGTCATTGTTTTCATCGACGACATCTTGGTCTACTCAAAGACAGAGGAGGAGCATGTCGAGCACCTGACCTTGGTTTTGAAGAAATTGAAGGAGCATGCCTTGTATGCCAAGTTTAGCAAGTGTGAATTCTGGCTTAAGGAGGTAGCCTTCTTGGGGCATGTGATTAGTGGAGCAGGATTAGCTGTGGATCCAGCCAAGGTGCGGGCCGTGAAGGAGTGGTCGCCCTTGAAGTCGGCGGCGATGTACGAAGCTTTCTTGGACTTGCTGGCTACTACCGCAAGTTCGTGAAAGGATTTTCCAAGATTGCCCTTCCTCTTACCTCCTTGACGAAGAAGGGTGTGCCATTTGTGTGGACACCTAAATGTGAAGCAGCATTTCAAGAGTTGAAGGATAGGCTTACCTCCGCCCCCATCCTTGCACTTCCGTCGGGGAAGGAAGGATTCCAAGTTTACACGGACGCATCATATCAAGGGATGGGAGCGGTGCTGATGCAGCACGGGCATGTGATCGCTTATGCTTCAAGGCAGTTAAAGAAACATGAAATCAATTACCCGGTGCATGATTTGGAGTTGGGAGCAGTGGTGTTCGCTTTGAAGGTCTGGAGGCATTATTTATATGGCGTCCACTGCGAGATCTTTTCCGATCACAAAAACTTGAAGTATGTTCACACTCAGAAGGAGTTGAACCTGAGACAACGGCGGTGGTTGGAATTTCTATGCGACTATGAATTCACCATGAACTACCACCCCGGGAAAGCAAACTCTGTAGCCGATGCCTTGAGTAGGAAAACGCCAGGCTCTAGCCCAGAGTCTCGGTTGATGAGTATGGAGTTGGCTCGGATGGTCGAAGAGATGGAAATTACTCTAGTATTCAAGGCTCCTTCGACAGAGTATGCGGAGTATTTGGCCAACATGAGCATAGTTTGTGATATCCGAGATCGGATTCGGGTGGAGCAAGGTATGGATGCGGCCTTGGCCCCGGCAATCAAGGCAATTGAAGATGGGACCACCGATGAGTACACACTAAAAGACGGTCTCGTTTATTTTCGTGGCCGACTTTATATTCCCAAGGGAGGCAAAATTCGGGAGGATATATTGAGAGAGGCGCATTCCTCTCAATATTCAGTGCACCCGGGTATTGCTAAGATGTACGCCGGACTGCGGAAGACCATGTGTTGGCCGGGAATGAAGAAGGATGTTCGCTACTATATTACACATTGTGAAGCTTGCCAAAGGGTGAAGGCTGAATGCAGGAGTCCCGGTGGTTTGTTGCAGTCTTTGCCAATTCCCGAATGGAAGTTTGAGGATATCTCCATGGACTTTGTCCATGGGCTACCTCGCTCACGCTCCGGGAATGATTCGGTGTGGGTTATAGTGGATCGACTGACAAAGGTGGCCCGGTTCATTCCAATGAGGAAGGAAGCACATGTGGATGTTTTAGTACGCCTTTTTGTGGAGCAATTTGTACGGTATCATGGCGTGCCCAAGACAATTGTTTCAGATCGGGATGGTCGGTTTACATCCAACGAGTGGAAGGCGGTACAGGCGTATTTGGGCTCACGCCTAACCTTTAGTACCGCATTTCATCCTCAGACTGACGGACAGTCAGAGCGGACCATCAGAACGCTGGAAGATTTGTTGAGATTATGTGTGTTGGACAGAGGAGAGCCGTGGGAAAGACTCTTGCCCCTGGTGGAATTCTCCTACAATAATAGTCACCAAGCGAGCATCGGTATGGCGCCCCATGAAGCCCTTTACAGAAGAAGGTGTAGGACTCCCTTGTCTTGGGTGCAAGATGAAGATCCGAAGGCATTGGGAAACGAATACATAGATGATACTGATGCGGCGGTCAGATTGATACGGGATCGCATGTTGGAGGCTCAAAGTTGACAGGCAAAATATTACAATAAAAAGCACCGGATGGTGGAATTCCAAGTGGGCGAAAAAGTGTTCCTTAAGATTCGGCCGATGCATGGAGTTTCGCGGGTGCGTGGAGTGAAAAAGCTCAGCCCAAGGTATGTTGGGCCTTATACTATATTGGAAAGAATTGGCCTGTTGGCCTATCGGTTGGAGTTACCACCGGAACTAGAAAATCTTCACGACGTGTTCCACGTATCGTCGCTTCGAAAAGCACTATTGCGGCCCGACCAATTTTTCCCACTACTGATGGTGCGGTGGCGTCAGATAGGTCTGTGCGACTAGAGCCGGTACGAATCGTTGACAACGAGACAAGAACATTACGCCGCAAAAGTGTCCCCTTAGTGAAGGTGCTATGGATGAATCATGGGAAGGAGGAGTACACCTGGGAGCCAATGGATTTGATGCAGCAACGCTACCCGGAGTTGTTTACCCAAGGTAATCTTATTTAAAAAAAAAAACATATGATAAACTTTCTGCTAGGTTTTTCTCCACACAGCCTAAGCCTGATTTCGGGGACGAAATCTTTTATTTTGTTTATAGGATTTGTAACGTCCCGAATCGCTCTAGGCCCCTAGTGTGTGTGTTTTGAGTCAGGAGGGTTAACTCGAGTCCTGAGAAGTGCAGGGAATTGGGCTGCACTTGTGGAGAAGGGGAGAAATCAGTGCAGAGAGAAGTGACACGGGTAGAGACACGGCCGTGTCCCTACCCGTGTGCGTCGAGATGATCTCGACGAGCCGTGTCGAGATCGTCGAGAATCGTCGAGAGTCGTCGAGATCAAGTGACACGGGTAGTGACACGGCCGTGTCCCTACCCGTGTGCGTCGAGATGATCTCGACGAGCCGTGTCGAGATCGTCGAGCGGGGTCGACACTAAGTGACACGGGTAGTGACACGGGCGTGTCCCTACCCGTGTGCGTCGAGTTGAGCTCGACGAGAAGTGTCGAGATGTAACTGAAGATGCACACGGCCAATGACACGGCCAGGCACACGGCCGTGTCATGTGAACACGGGTTGGGACACGGGCGTGTCCCGACCCGTGTCAAACACTGAACCGACATGGAAACTGTCGTTGCCGTTTCGCCAGGCAGGACACGGGTAAGGACACGGCCGTGTCCCTACCCGTGTCACATTTTGCATATAAGGGGCAGAGAAACCCTAGCCGTTTTTCATTCTCATTTCCTTCCCTAAACTCCTGTGAGAACTCCTGCTGAGAGGAAAACCGCTGGAGCAAGCTCTACCGGAGGAGTTCCGCCATCGCCCGCGAAAGAGAAGATGCCGCCAAGGAGAACTACGCGATCCATGGCCGGAAATGGTGGTACCGCTGGAGTCAACGTGAGTTTCCTACCCTCTCCCTTGGTGCTAGATCTATAGTTATGCCTTAGGAGAGACATCGACTCAAGAGAGTCTTGATGGTGAGGAGAAGATTTCTAGGTTAGGCCATGCTAGGATTTGAATCCTAGATTTTAGATCTCTTCAACCCTTCCCCTTTTCTTCAATATGACGATGGGTGGATGGCCTCGTGAGGAGTTTATGGCCTTTGAGGTTGAATAAGGGAGGAGAATATTTCTGGAAAATTTAGGAACGATCGCCTTGACGAGGAAGACGAACCGATGCCGTTCATTTTCCTTTAAGATGCGCGCAGAATCTGTATTCTGCGCGCAGCGATCTTCTAGGCCCTTTTTTATGTAGGATATGTGCAGATCTGGGCTTTTGGCCAAACACGAAAGTTGTAGCCCTTGGAAATACCTTTCCAACGAGTGGTTGCACGACTTCAGGTGATGTCTGTGGCCCCGGGCAAACAAAATCGAGTTTGCTGTCCGGCAATTCCTGTACACAGAAATTGTGTTCTGTGCGCAGTGAACTTTGAAGCCGATTTCGAGTAAGTTATGGTCAGATCTGGGTTGTGACCTGAATATGAAAGTTGTAGATCATGAAAAGATCTTTCCAACGAGGGGTTACACGACTTCACCGGATTCCTGTAGCCTCGGAATCTCCGGTCGAAATTGCTGTCCAGATTAGTGATACACTTAGAATTCTGGTTTTATATAAAGTGCATTTAGAGTCGGTGAAATTCTGTCAAGATTAAATAATGATGCTAATCACCGAAGAACTTTGAATGATGGTGTTTATTATTTAGGATGCATACAACTGATTTATTATTGCAAGTTGTCTTGAGACTTGGATGGTTCCCTTTATGTTTTAATCGAATCGAAGTGATAAGATGTTGATAGATTATAACATATGCGCATCATCTAAGTCTTATGTAGAGTTCATATGGAATGACATATAGAAGATTAAACTATGGCCATGATATGTTGATTTGGTGAAATGAAATTTATTAGTCCAATACTTAGAGCGTCGTCTCCCTACGGGTAGTATTGTGGAAGAATGAAAGTGCGGTGTTGACCGTCACTTGTTTTGTTGTGTTGAGATAGGTGTGGATGGATGGTTGGGCTGTGTCCTCGTGTTTACTTCCGAGACCCCTTCCATGATATGTTGATGTGGTGTTTGCATGTGGTGTGAGTCGACACGCGGTGTCGTAATCCCGGGTTAAGGATAGTGTGGCAGGTCTACGGGCTCGCCAGTCGTCACACCGACGGGAGTTGACAGTTAGACTTGGTCGGTTTGGGCTGTGTCCTCGGTGTTCACGTCCGAGGCCCCTCCGACCATGTGGACGGTTTGGGCTGTGTCCTCGTGCTTCTTCCGAGGCCCCTTCCGGGTCACGCAAGGCCAGTTCGGGCTGTGTTCTTGGTGCACATCTACCCAAGACCCCGCTGGGCCATTAGTACGCATGGGCTCCGCTGTTGTGTTCTTAGCGTTGAGGCGTACGGAGGCCTAGGTGAAGTAGTGTGATACCCGCCTAGTAGTAGAAGTGCCCGTTCTACTGTCACCGCCTGGCCACGGCGGCTGATGCCTGAGAGGTTAGCTACCTGCTCGAAAAGTGGGAACTATAGTCTGTGTCGACATAGCAGTTGCATGGGTGAGTCAATTGCAACATAGCATTCATAGCATTTCATATCATTGCACAACAAGATCCTCATCGTATAAGTTTGTATGGGCACTCTTATACGATGAGTTACTTTAGGTAACCGATCCTTAACTTATAAGTTTCCAGTATGGGCATTCTTATAAGTTAAGTTACTTTCCTGCTGTAGCTTTCTTACACTTATTATTATACCTCGATGGCTCTTGTAGAAATGTTAGTTACATATGATAGCTTTTGTAGAACTGCTAGTTATACATTGATACTCATGTACCTTGTCACCTGATGGTACTTTTATACTTACTGATATATATTGTTACCCTTGTTTCTCTTTCTCCGCCCGGTGCCGAGAGTCGCCGGGGGAGCGATGTGAAACCACTAGTCGTTTCGACTAACGGTTGCTACGTATTCCTTTTTAGGAGGTCATGCCGCAGGTAGAGCAGCCGCGCAGACTACGCAGCAGGACAGCCAGGCCAGGACGACAGGGCCTGATGTGACGGTGCTGTCGATACCGTCAGTTACCGATATGTTAGTATTGATACTCTGATGTAGCCCGTTTGGGCAATGTTTAGCTGTACTCTGATATATTGTAGAAGCATGTTTTAGCTTCTCATTATTCATGTATTTGGACTTTATAACTTAGTGTGGATTTGACTTCTGGATGTTATGTACTTGGTTGGGTTGGCATGTTATATTGATATTGTTGTCAGACGGCGGAATAGGCGTCTTGTGGTACAGGTTAGCCGTGTGCTAATGCTACCGCACAAGGCGGCTGTTCCGGGCATAAGACTCCCTCTTCGTGCCGTGTTTTGGGATCCGGGGAGGGAGGGGTCTTACACGGGGTCTCACCCACGCCCCCTCCTGTCTCGCGGCCTGTCGGGGCGAGACCGGCCGGGAGTGCGGGTTCTCGCCCCTTCCCCTTCTTGCTCCGCGGCCTAGCGGGGTGAGGACCGACGGGAGACGGCCGTGGGTGTGCACCTGCCCCTCCTCGCTCCGCTGGTCTAGCGGGGCGAGACCGGCGGAATGCCGGGTTCTCGCCCCTTCCCCCCAGCTCCCCAGTTCTTAGGGGTCACCTGCTCGTCTCGGTTGCCCGGGGAGATGATGGGAATGGCTCCTCCCACATGTGGACCTCTTTTGACCATGTTGTTACCGTTTTACCCTCGGGGTGGAATTACCTCTTTACCCCACGGTGTGCTGTTTTTCTATTGGGCCGAGGCATTTTGCGTAGGTGTATTGTTGACATTTTGGTCCATGGGGTTGTAAAAACTATAAATAGACACTTGAGGGTGCCTTGGAGAGCATTTGCATTCAGATCCATAGAAATCCCTTTGCTCTCTTCCTTCAAGGTACCTAGCTCAGAATTGGCTAGGGAGGGGGAGACTCCAAAGGTCTTCTGGGTGTGAGGTGGGACGTATGCGGTAGAGCCGATGGTCTGTTTCAAGTTTCTTTGTCCTTTGGTCTGTGACTTCTATTGAGGGTAGTAGGTGCGAGTCACCCCTTTCTAGGGAACCCCGAACTCCACAGAGGCCATTTTTGGCTTCAAAATCCTGATGCTAGTTGATAACTCTTATTTATGAAAAATCCAATAGTGGCAAGAGCCTTCATCACAGCTCACCCCTATACAACACGCACAATCTTAACAAATCTTCCATGGTTTTGACGGTCCTCTCAAACTGGACACCCGTCCGAGGATGAAAAGATGTATTAAAAGGTAAGCGCGGGAGCCCATATACGGTTGAACTGCCCTCCATTCCTTGGAGTGAAGTGACCATCGCGGTCATAGACAATTACCTTGTGGCACCCCATGGTACCGAACAAACTGGTCCACAAAGAGATGCACCAAAACATCTACATGCGACTCCTTCCACATTGGAATGAACCTGGCAACTTTCGTCAAGAGATCCACAATCACAAAAACCGAATCATTCTGAGAGCACGAATGAAGTAGCCATGAAAAAAATCCATGGAGAAATCTTCGAACATCCACTCGGGGATGGACAATGACTGTAAAATACCTCACGGGCTCTTACACTCCACCTTCACCCTTTGACAAGCCTCAGAGTATGTAACATAATACTTAACAACTCTCTTCATTCCTGACAAAAACATGGTCTTCCACAGGTCCATTATACATTTTGGCAATCCCGAGATGTACTGAATACGTAGTGCAATGAGCCTCTCTCAAGATGTCTTCCCGGATTCCACCGGCCTTGAGAATATAGTACCTTCCACGGAAATGAATGAAGCCTTCCTTCAAATCATACTCTTCAGTAGAACTATTCTCTATTGCTTTAATCACAGGGGACAAAGCAGCATGCTTCCGTTGTTCATCCCGGATTCGTTCATGGATGTCACATACTATGCTCAAGGAAGCCAAATTTTTTGTATGCATCTCGGAGTGATTCTTACTATCATAATTTCCATCCCCTCTAGCACTCAAGTCAATTCCATATTCTTCATTCGAGACTCGGTGCTTGATGTGGGTATCTTTCTACGTTGTGCATCTGGTACGGAGTTTGCCTTCCCGAGATCGTAGTTCTGTGTAAACTCATTATCACACGGGAATTCTAACCATCATCATTGTCTCAAATTCATCTCCTTCTGGGTATGAACATACTTCTAATTCTTATGGTCCGAAAATATTGCGCAGTGGACGCCATATAAATAGTGTCTCCAAATCTTTAAGGCGAACACCACTGCCCCCAACTCCAATCATGTATAGGATAATTTACCTCATGCTTCTTCTGTTATCGTAAAGCATAAGAAATCACATGCCCATTCTACATTAGCACCGCTCTCATACCTTGATAGGACGCGTCGGTGTAAACCCGAAATCCTTCCTTCCCGGATGGAAGGGCTAGGATTGGTGCGGTGGTAAGTCGATTCTTTAACTCTTGGAATGCATCCTCAAACTGAGGTGTCCACTCATATGGCACACTTTTCTTTGTCAGGGCAGTGAGGGGGAGGGATCTTTGAAAATCCTGTCACAAACTTGCGATACTACCCAGCAAGTCCAAGAAAGCTTCGTACGTCGGCCGCCGACTTCAAAGGTGACCATTCTGTTACATCACGTACCTTGGCCGGGTCTACTGCTAATCTAGAACCAATATAACATGGACCAAGAAGTCAACTTCTCTGATCTAGAACTCGCACTTGCGGAATTTTGCAAATAAGGACTGCTCTCTCAGTTTCTTCAAAACTAAGTCCAAGTGGTCAGCATGCTCCTCTTCTATCTTGGAGTAAAGCAAAATTTCATCGATACAGATAATGAAAAAACATCTAAATACGGCTCAAACACCTTGTTCAGCTAATTGTAGGAGCGCATTGCTAGCGGCCCCCCTCTCTATTTTTCATAGCCTTATTCTTATAGAAGGACCGAATAGTATCATTGTGAACTAGTATAAGACATATCTTTAGCTGAACGCTATTTTCGGAATATCCTCCTCTTGTATTCTCAACTGATACTACACGAGAATAGATCCAATTTGGATAACCAATGCGCTCCCACCAGCTGGTCGAATGTTCGTTGATCTGGGGTTAAGGATAGGTGTTCCGCACAGTCAACCGGTTAAGCTCCGGTAGTTTATGCACAACCATAGTAATCCATCCTCCTTCTTAACAATCAAAACAGGGGCATCCCCGAGTGATGAACTGGGACATATAAACCCAGATTCTACTAACTCCTGTAATTGAACTCTAAACTCAGCGATTTACTTTTGGGCCATTCTATAAACGGTCTGAGAGATGGGCTTGGCACCCAATACTAGATTAATCTGAAAGTACATTTCTTTATGTCGGGGTAATCCCGGTAGCTTCTTGGGAAATACCTTAGGAAATTCCCGCACCACCAACACATCTTTCATACTCGCCGACATCTCTTTTATTTTTAAACTTATGATATACACCTCTTCCCTTTTCATATGGCCCTTAAGGGCCTGAATTGAAGACAACAACATTCGGGGTGCAATTCTAATGCCTTGGAACATGATATCTGTAACACCCCCATCTGTCGCATGGCATATAACAGAAGGTCCAGCTGGAACCCGACGCCATATACCACAGACAGTCGGAAGGATTACCAAATGAATACTCAAACTATCCAATTAAGACTACTCGTCCTACACAGAGCATTCTAGCGGAAGTTTTTAAAAGTTGAAAGAACCCAAAACTTGAATCCAATAAATATGAATGTCCACAACTACAAAACAGGAATGAAACCCCAAATACACTGAAACGGTTACATGGCCTTATGGCCTTACAAATGTTCACTTAATATAATATGTCTTATATACATCGGCTCGCAGGCCGGCCACACATGATAAATGTAAAAATAACTATTCTACGGCCTTCTAGGGCCAGCACAGCAACATGGGCTCCAGCCCGCTATTTGGCGCTCGGCTCCGCAGCACCTGCAAGCACATACCACCGCATGGTGGAAAACAAGGCAACGGTCAGCTAAAAGCCAACCAAATTATAATGACCCCGCCCCTTACTCGGGACGGCGGTGCTCTTTCCCTGCATAACATTAGCCCAATAAAATAATATAGCGCAATTATATTTCGCCACAGGTGTAGGCTCGCACGGCCAAACACCCCGTGCACTCAGGGCACATTCACGGTGAACCCTGACCAATGAGTGCATTCACCACCACCCCCAGGATGGCAACAACATGTGAGCATTTAGCCTATCTGACCACCGTCTAAGGCTCCGACTATGCCTACGGCCAGTGCCCGTCTTCGGATTTCTTGCACCGTACCACATAGCCTAGGTCCAATTCCACATGCCCGTTGCTCACGCCGCGTATAAAATTTAAGTCCTACGCGCGGGCCAAGCTTCTCTCGGATCCCAAATTTTTCCAAAACAATCTCATAACCCAGTTATGATCAAGGCCAGTTCCCAGACCGCCAAGTTAGCAGAACACGTTTCCGCTCAATTTTCCAGGTGCGCCTTGAAGCTAACCTCCAAGGATCCCTGCTGCAATCTACCTCGTAGAAACCCGAAAACCCCAAAGCACGGAGTCTTCTCCGGCAAAACATATCAAATGCAACATCACCGATCCAGACAACACACGTCCGGGTAGGCTTCACACACAATGCCTATGCCCGTACTTACGATTTCAGACTCTATATGCAACACAAGGCGGACTATTCACATCAACCCCAATGAACGCCACACACTCACCGCACACTCGCGGGAGCGGGATTCCCTATGCTGAAAGAAAGAGCTTCAAAGGCTCAAGTTGAGAATCGTTACCCTTGTAGTTCGTTTTGGCGCCATGGAAAAACTACGCGGACAGAACTCTTCCCAACGACCTTCCCTCCACGGACCCGCTCTCCGATTTCGAAACGGTGCTCCGATGCTCCGCCGGTGGCCGGAAACCTCCTTCTTCTTCCTCTTCTCTCTCACCTTGGAAGGAGAAAGATTTGGAGAGAAAATGAGGGATTAACCTCCTATTCCCTGCCTTAACAGAGCAGGATCTCATCTGGGCCGTCGGATCTTAATTAAAGAAAACGAACGGCTCAGATCTGCACAAAATTCTCCAAACCTGGGACGAACACAGCTTGGCACACAGCCGTGTCCCAGGCCGTGTGCCTCGATCCAGGAACGATCGTCGAACTAAGAAACGACACACGGGCCAAGACACGCCCGTGTCTCACCTGACATGCCCGTGTCGGGTCCCTCGACAAGCCCGTGTTCAGGGGCGTGTCACGCATAACCGCCACGGCAACGGACACGACCCAACTGCACACGGGTAGGGACACGGGTTGGCACACGCCCGTGTCGGATGACATGCCCGTGTCATCCGGCCGTGTTCCTGGCCGTGTCCATCTCGGGATGAAAACGGCCAAAAAATCACCAGGCAGACACAGCTTTGGACACACCCGTGTCCTAGGCCGTGTACCCCTATAAAGGCACCAAAAAAATCCCTTTTTCGCGACCGACTCACACACAATTTTCGGGGCATTACAAATCTCCCCCACTTAAGCAATTTCGTCCCGAAATTAAGCAAAGGTACACAAAATCTAACTGATACCTGAGTGGAATAACTTGGGGTATTCCTCCAACATAGCTTGCTCTCGCTCCCAAGAAAGCTCCTCACGTCCGAAATTATCCCAATGGACTTTAACCATTCGGACCTCCTTATTGCGGAGTCGTTTCACTGCAACATCTTCAATTCGTACTGGCTTGACCCTTGTTGTTAATTCATAATCAACCGGTACCTGATTGTCCGCCACGATCTGAGGAGGCTCTTGCACTGCCTTACACAACACTGATACGTGGAACACATCATGCAGCCCACTCAACTCCGTCGACAGCTTCAATCTATACGCCGCCTTGCCAACATGCTCCAGGATTTCAAATGGTCCAAGGTATCTTGGACTCAGCTTCTTCAAGCGTCGAACCCGCGATACACCCTTGAACGGCTTGATTTTTAGATATACCATGTCGCCAACATTGAACTCCACATTTCTATGTTTGGCGTTGTAATACTTTGACTGTCTATCCTGAGCAATCTTCAGCCTTTCCTGAATTGTCTGTATCATTGAAGTGGCATCTTCCACCGCTTGACGCTTATACAACTTCGATTCGCCTGCCTCCAACCAAGACAACGGCGTACGAGACTTCCTCCCGTACAAGGCTTCGAAAGGCGCCATTCCAATGCTTGCCTGAAAGCTGTTGTTGTACGCAAACTCCACCATGTACAAGTGATCTTCGCACTGCTTTCCAAAATCTAGGACGCACATGCGAAGTATGTCCTCCATAGTCCTGTTGACTCTCTCGGTTTGGCCATCCGTCTGCGGGTGAAAGGTTGTGCTGAACTTTAGCTTAGTACCCAACAGACCATGCACCAACCTCCAGTTATTCGACGTGAAGCGTCCATCACGATCACTAACAATACTGCGAGGCACACCATGCAATCGTACAATATTATCCACGTAGAGTTTGGCTAACTTTTCCACTGGATCTTCCTTTCTGACTGGGATAAAGTGCGACACCTTTGTCAACCTATCTACGACCACCCAAATGATGTTGTTTCCCTTCCGCGACTTCGGCAAACCGTGCACAAAATCCATAGATATGTCGTCAAACTTCCATTCTGGGATAGGAAGGGATTTCAAGAAACCTCCGGCCTTCTGGCATTCCGCTTTCACCAATGCACAAGTACGACACTTGGCCACATAAAGTGCCACATCCTTCTTCAAACCCGGCCACCAGAATAATTTCTTCATGTCTCTATAAATTTTCGTGCTTCCCGGGTGGATTGAGTACTTGGTATGATGAGCCTCATACATCAACTCCTCCCGAAGATTATCCGCACTAGGAACGCATAGACGACCGTCCTTCCTTAGCAACCCATCTTCAACATTATGCTCTCAAAAAATTTTTAAATTAATTCTAGAATCATTGAAATAGGATAAGTGATTTGGTGGTTTATGAAGAAGTCTTGGATATTGAGGTGAGGCAATTTTTTCTCGAACCTCCAATTTTTTCTTTTGAATAATTAGGAAAATGAAATCTTATTTTCCTAACATATAATATTTTTTTCTTTCTTCATAAATAAAATAACCCAATGTATATGTGTAGGAGTAATGAATTTTATTCTCTTACTCCATAACATATAATCTTTTTAAATATTGGGTGCATATGTTTACGGAATGAAATCTTATTACCATTGACATAAGATCTTTTTAAGGGATAAAATATGGGTAAACAAGTCAAGTAAGACATGAAAAAAAAATGGAAGTGGGTTTATTATTTTTTTTTCAAAAAGAAAACAAGATTTTAATTAAAAAGTTTTGAGAGCAACCTTTTTAAAATGAACGTTCCGATGTTTCTAAAAGCATGAAATAGAAATAATTGGAATCCATGGATGTTATTTTCTAACATAAAAAATGAGCTTCTATTTAAAAATTAGAAGTGGTGGTGAAAAATAAGTTCCCTATTATAAGGATAAGACATAAAAAATTCTTTAAAACTTAACCCCAAACACTTAAATCTATCAAACTATAATTAATAAATGAATAGTAAGAAAAGAATAATTAAAATTCGCTTATAAATTAACTCGAAACTAGATTTTTGGAAAGCAAAAAGGGTTAAGAAATGGTATATTCGATTTTATTTCTTATATAATTTAACAAAATATTTTTTGGAATTTTTAGAGTTTTTATAAATTTTTTTGTTTTGATTATTATCTTTTTTTAGAGTTATTCACGTTTTTTAGGATTTTTGTGGTTTTGCTGAGTTTTTGTTTTTTTAGTATTTTTTGGTAAGTTATTTACAAGAAATAGGAAAGAAAGAAGTGTTATTTATAAAGAAGATAGGGGGGAAGAGAGAAAATTTTTTTGTTGCTTTTTTTAAAATAATGCACAAAGTAAAAAACTCGAAGGCGGCCCGTGAACAGACTCTTATTTGGGTGGTTGGTTCGATGAGTCGAACGCCGCAGGTATGCAAAATGCGAGTTTTTAACAAAAAAAAGGAAAGAAGAGGGGGGGAAAGAGAGATTTTTACAAAAAAAATTTACAAAGTAAAAAGAAATTATTTTTTTTTGAATTTTTGATGTTTTATATGTTTTTTGTGTGATTTTTGTGTTTTATGATTTTTGTATTTTTATGAGTTTTTGTAAAGTACAGAAATAAAAAATATGAAAACACCCTCATACTTAAACCCAACATTGTACCCAATGTTGCAGCCGAAGTATGCGAAACGATAAAAGACAAAATATAATATGTACAAAATGAAAAGGGAGAGGGGGTAGGAACTTCCCTGAGATAAGGTCGGGGAGGCCCTTTATTGATAACCCTGCATTACTAGATGTAAAGAAATAAACAAAAGGATAACAGAAAAAGAGACACATTCGACCAAAAGGTTGCGGGTGGTAGGGGATGGCAAGTGCGTGTGCGACTCGATTAGCTAACGTCTTAGCTATAAGTGCGCGGACAGAAATGCGGACCCCAAACGAGCACAAAAGAGTGAAAAGCGTGCCGAAACGAAATAAAACGAAATAAAATAAAGAAATTAAAATAAAAGAAGTTAAATAAAACATATATACATTTGTTAATATCAAATTATTATATTTTGTGGTGTTTTTTGTTTTTGTTTTTTTAAGTAGATGTTGTCAGTTTTTTTAGTTGGTTTTTAGTTTTTAGTTTTTTGAATTTTTTTAAATTTTAAGTTTTTTTTCTTTTTTATTATGTTTTTTTTTTCATTTTTGAAGTTTTTAGATTTTTTAGCTTTTTGGTTTTAGAGTTTTTTTGAGGTTCTTTGGGTTTTAGATTTTTTTGATTTGTAGTTTTTAGAGTTTTTAGGTTCTTTTTTAGAGTTTGTAGATTTTTAAGTTTTATAGGTTTTCAAGTTTTTAGCGGTTTTTGGGGTTTTTTAGTCAGTTAAATTTTTTTTGTTCTCTTTTTTTAAGTAGAAAACGACGTCATTTCAAAAAAAAATATTTTATAGCTAATAATATATGATAAATTATAATAACAAAAAATTTAAGTTTTTTTTAAGTTTTTTTTTAAAGTTTTTTTTGTTTAAGTAGTTTATTATTATTGTTATTATTATTATATTGGCCAATTATATATATAGGTAAAATTAATAGAACTCCAGTGTTCAAAATAACGATACGAAAAATCCCCGGCAACGGCGTCAAAAACTTGATAAGTTAAAACTCCAAAAATATTTACGGTCACGCAGCGACCCGGGGGTTTTATTTAAGTAAAGCGAAAGTGGTTTTTTTATTTAGAAAACGGGGCGCGCGTATTTATTTATTTTGGATATAAAAAAGTTGTGATCGAGTTTTAACGAAAGGAGGCAAGTGCACCTATCGTGAGTAGTACAGGATATTTCGGGTGGAATATCGAGCTCGTATTGTTCTCGGGGTCGGTTCGATTATTTCTACTCTTCCATAGAGGGGAGTATTATTTACCGATAATTATCTTGTCGGGATATTTATATATAATAAAAAGGCAGAAAATGGCAGCATAAAAAGGAAAGCAATAAGGTGGAGCCGTTGAAAAGCTTAGCGCGACAACATTGAATAAAATTTGAACCAAAATAAACTTTAAATAAAAAAGAGATCCTAAATTTCTAATTAATTAAGGCAGAGAGTTGGCCATGGAGGTTCCACTAGAATGAGCTCACCTAGATATATGGCTATGACTCACCTGAACTCTAAGAATATTCAACCGAACGTTAGTCCAATGAAGGATTCATCTTAACGCCCGCATTACGCTAAGAACCCCGCTATTGTGTGGGGAACCCAATTCGGTAGAGTTGGCGCGCCTCCTCTCTCAAGGGTTAGTGCGAAACTCTGTTTGCCAAGGGGCGATCTGTCCATACGCACGGCCTCTTGGCGAGCGTATGAAAAACGGAAATAGGGCCCACACATCGATATGTGGTCCTACGCGTCGTTAACCCCGGGCAAACCTTAAGTAATTAATTAATTTAAAAAATTAGACCTTTAATTATTTTAAGCTATTTTATCTGTCCCAGTGCTCTTCGATACTAAGGGCTAAGAACGATTAGCCACTCATCAGAATGGGGACGACTTGCGGGAAAAGCAGAAAATAAATTAGTAAAGAAAGCGGTAAAAAAAAGCAGTAAATGAAAGCAGGAAAATAAAGCAGAAAATTGCAAGTCCTACTCAAACGAGTAGGACTGAAGAAAGCTATAAAAGACAAGCCCGACTCGAACGAGTAGGACTGAAATGAAAGCGAGTCCTACTTAAACGAGTACGATAAAATAAATGCAACACACGCACACACTCGACAGAATGTAAAACTCACACACACACACTCTCGACATAAAGTAAAACACACACACACACAAATCCTACTCAAATGAGTAGGGGAAATAAAGACCTGCCATTTAACACAAATGAGTAGGCGGAAATAAAGAAAATTAAAAACTCACGCACTCTATAGAAAGTAAAACACACACACTCGACAGAAAATAAACAACATTCTACTGAATGAAATGAAAGCAATGCGCCATTTAACTCTTAAAGAGTAGGCGGAAATAAATGCGCACACGTATAGAAATGTAAAAAAACAAAGTTATCTAAAAATGAAAACAACTGCATTTCTACCGCTAGAATGCGGTAGAAATGCATAAAAAGTAAAAATAAAAATTAAACGAGCGAAAAAGTTTGCAAATAAACGCAAATTGCAAGTGCTCGAAAAATTGAAACTAATATATTTCTACCGCTAGAATGCGGTAGAAATGCGTAGAAAGATGACGAAAAAATTAAATAAGCAAAAAGTTTTGGAAAATAAAGGAAAAATGAAGTGTTGGGAAAATCAAAATAACAACATATTCATTCTTATAATGTTATAAAATGCCTAAAAAGTGGTTGAAAAAGTAAAAGAACAAAAAATTCTACAAAACTAAAAAGTCTAAGTAAAATGAAAAGAAAACAAACCCACTTTAAAACCATTTTTATAACTTTATAAGGATGAGAATTAGAACAAAAACAAAATAACTACTATGAAGGTGAAAACAACTACTTAACCATAAAAAAGAAATAACATTTTACTCTCATACACACACGCACGCGTATAAAAAAGAACGAAAAAACTAAGTTAAAACAAGGAATAAATAAGATTGCAATGGGTGGGCACATAGATGAAGTCCAAAACATAGAAATGAGAAAAAAACTACATTTTTATTAAGTCTAAAAACTATTACAAAGCTAGTACAAAAATAAAAGAGAGAGATAAATAAGATTGCAATTTGCGTTTATTTGCAATTTGCGTTTATTTGCAAACTTTCTACTGACAGGCTATTCAGATGCAGACTTTGCAGGTTGCAAAGAAGATAGAAAAAGCACTACAGGCACCTGTCAGTTTCTAGGAGGAAGAGCACCACCCCTTACAAAATGGAACCAAAAAAGTGGAATAGGATTACAAGCAGAAGACAGCTATTTATAGAGAAACAATTGAAGAACACGCCCCCTGACACGGGCGTGTAGGGGGGCGTGTCAGCACTGTACAAAATGCGGCTGGCGATTTGACGGGAAAGTGGACTTCAGGTTGGACACGTGTCGGTCTCGCGTTGGTCACGCCCCAGGTCACGGGCGTGACTCTAGGCGTGTCGGGGAGGTAGATCTGGGCGCGGGTCTGAGCTGCCACCGGGTCTTGGCGAGTTAAAAATCGTCGAGCGTGAATGTCGAGGAGTTCGACGATCGTCGAGCGAGAGTCTTGATCGTCGAGAGGAAATATCATCGAGCAAGACAAATCATCGAGCAGAACAAATCATCGAGCAGAAAAATAGTTTCGACGATCGTCAAGCGGGAAGATCGTCGATCACGGGTCTTTGTCAGCCAGGTGGAGGAGTCACGCCCTTGGTCACGGGCGTGATGCTGGGCGTGTCGGGTTGGTCGACGATCGTCGAGCTGAAAATGTCGAGCAGAATTTTCGTCGAACAGAATTTTCGTCGAGCTTGCTGAAGTGGTCACGGGCTTGGGTCACGCCCCGTGTCCGATTGACACGGTCATGTGGTCGGGCGTGTCGACGATCGTCGAGCGAAATTCGTCGAGTGCGTCTTTGATCGTCGACCGAGAATGACACGGGCATGTCAGTTTTGCGGACACAGGCGTGTCAGGTCAATTTTTGGGCAGATTTTTATTTTTTCCTGAAAAATAAAATTAATTATGTTAGCAAACTATTTACAAAAATATGAGTAATTTATTAAGGAAAAATAAGTAAAAATGACAAAAAGTAACTAAAACGACTTATTTATTGTACACAAAAATGCACATATTTACAATTCATCAGGGCCATAATACTTAATGATGAAAATATTTCTTGGAAAGTGTAGAAGATGATAACAGCTGGCCGCCAACATCTCTGGTAGCATTTCCACAAGATTTGAATTTTTGTTGACTTTAAGACTGTTGAAATTTATTAAGTGGAAGTGGTTGACGGGACAGGCCGGGCGGCCTGGGCGGACAGCATTGGCGGACTAGGCAGACTGCGCGGACTGTGATGTGCAGCCTGGTGGAAGGTCTAGTGGAAAGCCGGCTGTCTTCCGAGCGGGTTGTTTGCATGGAGTCTGCGGGCTATGCGGCCTGGTATCTGCGGATAGAGAGGCTTGTGGACTGGTGCATTGCTCAGTGGCCGCTGGTGCAAGCTTGTGCTGATAGGCGGGTTGGCTCATGTTCGCGGGAAGCTTGCGGACTTGCGTGTCCGTGGTTTGGGCTGTTGCAGACTGAGCTTAGAGCTTGGCTGAGGCCTTGTCGAGCTCTGGTGGTACAGCAGGTGCTTTGCTGTGGAGGTGATAAGTTAATTTATATAGTTATTTTAGTTTAGTTTTTTTATAAATAAATAGTATAATTTATTTATCTTTATATTAATATATATAATAATTCGTTTATTTTTATATTTCAGGTCAATATGAGCTGCAAATATCATTTTCAAGTTCATGGCAAAGATCTGAAAATATATGGAGGCAATTAACATTTTTCGTCACG
The DNA here is from genome assembly GCA_039583875.1 of Platanthera guangdongensis. Taxonomy (NCBI): domain Eukaryota; kingdom Viridiplantae; phylum Streptophyta; class Magnoliopsida; order Asparagales; family Orchidaceae; genus Platanthera; species Platanthera guangdongensis. Next base: position 81,490,828 of record CM077159.1, read on the forward strand.
GATAGCTGAAATTCAAATGGCCATAACTTTCAAACCAGGAAGAGTTACGGGACGTGCAACCAGTCAACGGAAAGAGAACGACGTCCTCTACAAATCTGGAGAATTTCACAAGTACACGCCCCAAGGACATGGGCGTGACCAGGGTGTGAACACGGGCGTGTCTAGTTCAAGAAAATAATTTTCTCCAGAAATCTTCCCGGGGCAATTCTGGAACATTTCCCAAGTACACGCCCCCCTGTCACGGGCGTGACCTAGGGGCGTGACCAACCCGAAACTGCCGAAATGATGCCAGATTGCGCTGTTTCCAGCCGTTTGCTGACCCGGTCATTACACGCCCTAGGTCCCGGGCGTGACCTAGGGGCGTGACACTTCAGGAATTGCCAGAATTTACTCCCGCCGTTTTCAGCTTCCCGCGGTTTTCCAGAAACCGAAGTGACACGCCCTAGGTCACGGGCGTGACCTAGGGGCGTGACCCGCCATTTAACAGATTTTGACGGTTTCTCCTCCAACGTTTCCGGGCTTTCAAGACGACGGTTTCCGAGCCTGACACGCCCTAGGTCACGGGCGTGACCAAGGGCGTGACCTTGCAGAAATTTTTCCTATAAATTGCAGATGAGTTCAGAAGCAAAGGAGGAGCCAGGAGGCCAATCTAGGAGTAGCTTCAGTAGATTATTTTCAAGTTTTTATGCATTTTGCTTATGTACTTTTCAATTTCATAGTTTAGCCTTTAATTCTAGCCCTTTTTTATTTTCTTTCTATGTATCCCTATTTTCATTTCCACTTGATCATGATAAGCTTTTCATTATAATAAAATATTTCTTTTTGTCAAACTCTTTTCTTATCATTTTGAGTTAGCTTTGATTTATTAGCTTTGATTCCGATCTAAGATCTGTATCCTAAATGACCGAGAGGTTGCGGATACGGGGAGATCACTCAAAGATAAAAGGAGTTGATTGCAATCCTCGAGAGAGGACGACATGACTCTTCCGGATTGGAGTGAAATCCAATAGAGGGGTTCACCTCCTAAAGCAGGCTTAGGGGTTTCGACTGGCCGAGAGGTCTTAATCGATCAACCTAAGTTTAGTCGAGAGCGTATTCTCGAGAGAGGCGTTTTCTTATTTTAGGAACCTCCACGGTCGAAGCGGATAATCTAGAAGTTTGTCTTTAAGATAAGTTTATTTCAATTCAAAGTAAGTCTAGATCAAGTGCTTCCTTTTATTTTATTTTCTAATAATAGTTTTAATTCACTCCTTTTATTTGCCGATAAAATAATATTAATTTGCGTGAGTAGGAGTACTCAACAGGCCCCGAGTCTAATACGACATTTCTTATACTATATTTCGATAGGTACACTTGCCTATTTCGAGATTATAGTTTGGATATAATTTTTAAAACTATAAAATTCCTCATCAAGTTTTTGGCGCCGTTGCCGGGGATATTTTGTTGATATTAGGTACACTTGCCAAAGTGTTTGTTATTATTGTGGTGGTTCTCATCAAAGTGAGTATTGTTATCTTTATAATTATAATTCACAGCTACCTTATGAAAATAAAATTGAATATAATTATGAAAATAACTATTCTCACTTTTATGATAATTCTTTTTCCAATTTTCATGAAAATAATTTTTCCAATTCCTTTAATTTCCATGAAAATAATTTTTCAAATTTAAACGAGAATACTTATTTTGATTTAAATAATTTTTCTTCTACCTTGGACGTTTGTTTTCCTTGTTCGCAAGCTCAACCAGAAAACTTTCCGAGTTATGAGAACAATTATTTAGATCCTAATTTTTGTTCTTCTTTTAGCACACCACAATCGTTTTCTTCTAATTTTGGGGACTTTACGCAATTCATTGTTGATCCTCCCCAAAATTTAGAAGAAATCATTTCTTGTTCTAATGATTTTTCACCCCCTCCAAATAGTTCACCTAGTACGGAACATGAATCTTCATGTGCCCCCTTGGTGACTTATTCGGAAGAGGAGAAAAAATTATTATATCAAGAATATTTTAAAGTTATGGGCACACCGGGTGAAATAGGAGAAAAACAAGTTTCTTTTCCTATTTCTCCCGATTTTCTTTCTCTTCATGAATTTTCAAACTCTACTTATGAATTTTTTGAAATTGAAATTCCTAAAACTATAGTGCCCAGTAATTTTCTTTTAGATAATAACTTTACTTTAGAAAATAAACAACCTATACCTAATCATATAACTTCACAAGAACCTCATCCTTGCGAAGATTTTTCTGACGTGCTTACCTTTGATTTTTCTTTAATTAATGAATTTCATGAAAATGATGAGCCGTTGCAATCACACGTCGTCAACGATCCATTTGCCGCTCATCTACAAAAATTCACATCGCCTCAGGTATGTATAGGTGATGTGAATTTACACTTTCAAGTCAAATGTTCAAAAAAGGAGAATCAAGAAGCAAGCGGAGGAGTCATTGGGCGGGCGTCTTTGGCGTTTTCACCCAAGCATGAATTAAGGGAGTTGCCAGTGCACTTTACTTTTTATTTCCCTTTTTCCTAAATAAAACCGTCTAGCTTAAAGACGGGAAAAAGAAAAGCGCTCTTGGGAGACACCCCTTGTTTATCTTTAATAATTTTTTTTTGTTTTAAAAAAATTTTTTCTAAAAAATTTGAAATTTTTTTTCTTCTTGTTTCTCCCCTCTTACTTGACTTATAAACATTGAGGACAATGTTTATTTTTAAGTATGAGGGTGGATTTCTATTTATTGTTTATATTTTAAAATTTAAAAAAAAAATGAAAAAAAAATCTTTAAATTTTTTCAAAATATAAAAATCTTTAAAAAAAAATTACAAAATTTTGTTTTCTTTTTATTATAAAAAAAACCAAAAAAAGAGAAAATTCCAAAAAACAAAAAAAATATAATAAACCCCTACTTAATCTTGTTGTGACTTTTTAGAAAATTTATTTTGAATTTATTTATAAGAATTTTATAATTTTTGATTTTCTAAATCTTTTATTTCATCAAAGTTAGTTAAATTTAATTTTTAGGTGATTTGATTTTAAGAAATAAATTTATGAAGTAAAATTTGATTAGAGAAATCTATTTAGACCTTATTCTCTTTTATTGTAATTAGTTTCAACTTTGTGGCATTTAGATTAACAATTCTTAGATTTTAATTATCTTCACTTTATGCTTTAAGATTTTTAGGAAAACTTAAATCACTATAGTTGCTCTCTTAGTTTTTTTAATTTAATCTAAATTTTGTTAAACCTTTCCCCTTGTTTTTAATTTTCTTGTTAGATCATATGTCATAAGGATAAGAGATAAAATTCATTATCCTTTGGTACACATATGTAATTTTTCATTTTTGGTTAGATCATATGTCATGGGAATTAAATATTCCTTGGTACACATATGCAACCCCAAAAAATAAAGGAGTAAGAGGATAAAATTCATTACTCCTAAATAATTTTGTTTGAAGAGAAAAAAAAAAGAAAAAAAAACATCAAAAAAGAAAAAAATTGTGCGGGGTGAGAGGATAAAATTCATCACCCCCAATCTAAGATCTCTTCAATCTTCCTTTTTCCAAACCCAAAACCCAATATAATTGCTTAGATTTAAATTAAATTTGTAAGAGAACATAAGTAGTAGTTTGATTTTCCTTGAAGTCTCTTTTTAGTGGAAAAAGTGTTTATAATTTTTAATCTAATTTTGTTTGCTAAATACTTAATTTTGAGTTCTAATTATTTTATTGGAGAAAACTTTGCTAAATATTTAGCTCTTCACTTTTTACTTTCATATTTTAAGACTTAAAAATTTGAATCCCTAAAATTAATTTTTAACTCTCTTTTGATTTGATAATTTTTTAGTTTGATTAAAAAATTATATTATTTTCTTATAAATACTTCTCATAGTTTTGCTCTGGAATAGCAAAAGATTAAGTGTGGGGGTATTTGATAAGTTAATTTATATAGTTATTTTAGTTTAGTTTTTTTATAAATAAATAGTATAATTTTTTTGTCTTTATATTAATATATATAATAATTCGTTTATTTTTATATTTCATGTCAATATGAGCTGCAAATATCATTTTCAAGTTCATGGCAAAGATCTGAAAATATATGGAGGCAATTAACATTTTTCGTCACGGATAGCTGAAATTCAAATGGCCATAACTTTCAAACCAGGAAGAGTTACGGGACGTGCAACCAGTCAACGGAAAGAGGACGACGTCCTCTACAAATCTGGAGAATTTCACAAGTACACGCCCCAAGGACACGGGTGTGACCAGGGTGTGAACACGGGCGTGTCTAGTTCAAGAAAATAATTTTCTCCAGAAATCTTCCCGGGGCAATTCTGGAACATTTCCCAAGTACACGCCCCCCTGTCACGGGCGTGACCTATGGGCGTGACCAACCCGAAACTGCCGAAATGATGCCAGATTGCGCTGTTTCCAGCCGTTTGCTGACCCGGTCAGTACACGCCCTAGGTCACGGGCGTGACCTAGGGGCGTGACACTTCAGGAATTGCCAGAATTTACTCCCGCCGTTTTCAGCTTCCCGCGGTTTTCCAGAAACCGAAGTGACACGCCCGAGGTCACGGGCGTGACCTAGGGGCGTGACCCGCCATTTAACAGATTTTGGCGGTTTCTCCTCCAACGTTTCCGGGCTTTCAAGACGACGGTTTCCGAGCCTGACACGCCCTAGGTCACGGGCGTGACCAAGGGCGTGACCTTGCAGAAATTTTTCCTATAAATTGCAGATGAGTTCAGAAGCAAAGGAGGAGCCAGGAGGCCAATCTAGGAGTAGCTTCAGTAGATTATTTTCAAGTTTTTATGCATTTTGCTTATGTACTTTTCAATTTCATAGTTTAGCCTTTAATTCTAGCCCTTTTTTATTTTCTTTCTATGTATCCCTATTTTCATTTCCACTTGATCATGATAAGCTTTTCATTATAATAAAATATTTCTTTTTGTCAAACTCTTTTCTTATCATTTTGAGTTAGCTTTGATTTATTAGCTTTGATTCCGATATAAGATCCGTATCCTAAATGACCGAGAGGTTGCGGATACGGGGAGATCACTCAAAGATAAAAGGAGTTGATTGCAATCCTCGAGAGAGGACGACATGACTCTTCCGGATTGGAGTGAAATCCAATAGAGGGGTTCACCTCCTAAAGCAGGCTTAGGGGTTTCGACTGGCCGAGAGGTCTTAATCGATCAACCTAAGTTTAGTCGAGAGCGTATTCTCGAGAGAGGCGTTTTCGTATTTTAGGAACCTCCACGGTCGAAGCGGATAATCTAGAAGTTTGTCTTTAAGATAAGTTTATTTCAATTCAAAGTAAGTCTAGATCAAGTGCTTCCTTTTATTTTATTTTCTAATAATAGTTTTAATTCACTCCTTTTATTTGCCGATAAAATAATATTAATTTGCGTGAGTAGGAGTACTCAACAGGCCCCGAGTCTAATACGACATTTCTTATACTATATTTCGATAGGTACACTTGCCTATTTCGAGATTATAGTTTGGATATAATTTTTAAAACTATAAAATTCCTCATCAGGAGGTCTTTGGCGGACTGGTGTTTGGAGTCCGGGGATGGCTGCTACGTTGGACAGAAGTGCGAGGAGCTCGCAGACTGATGGCGGTCTGTGCTAGGGTATTTGGCGGACGGGAGTTTGAGTCCGCCATGCTCGCATTGGCCTTTGATGGTTTTGGACTTGGTCACACTTTGTGCCAAGGCCATGGTGTCCGCGGTATCCGCGAAGTCCACTGTGACTGGGCGGACTGTTGCTATCTGCCTTTGGTTGTGGACTTGTGGCGGATTGAGGTGTGAGTCTTGCGGACTGCATCGGTTTGGTGCGGACAGCCATTGAAGGGGGTTGCTGTCCTTTAGTGGTTGTAGCTTTGCGGGCTGATGCCTTGTCCGCATAGCTTGGGCGGACTGGAGAGGGTTCGTCAATGGTTGCCTTGCTCCTAGCGGTTTTCCTTGGTATCCGGCTAAGTCCTTGCGGACTCGGCGGACGGAGTTTTGCTATCGCGCGGGCTGGGGCGGTGTCGCTATCTCTTGGGCGGTGACCACACTCCTCACCATGCATATAAATAGGACCCCCCTGGCACATCTACAAAAACCTAAGTAACTTGAGTGAAAAGTAAGTTGGGTTGGGCAAGGAGCTGCGGTGTCAGTTGTCTGTCCGCGCGGATTGATTCAGCGCTGATGTTTGCGGTGTACAGGTCACGCGTGTTGCTTCAAGGAGCTAGGAGTTTGGCTGTGACTTCGGTCAAGTACTTGGAAGTGTGCGGTCTCTGCGGACTCAGCAGGAGGTCTTTTTGCGGCTTGTCAGTTCTATTTTCATCTTTCCCAGCTTCAATAACCTGTCCACCGGCTTTAGGCGGGTAGGGGGTGTTCCTCAGTTCAGCTTCTGCAGGAGACGAATAACGGTGTGTCCGCGCGGCCTCGCGGCTTCGGTGGACTCCGTGGCTATTCGGCGAATTGCAGCTTAAGTTCGGGCGATCTCAGCGGACTCAGCGACCTCGGCGGTCTCGGCGGACTCCGGTGCTGTCCGCCGGGCTTGTTTTTTGGTGCTTTCTGTTTACAGCTGTTATACTAGCGAAATCATGTCTCGATATGTATCCCTCGTGGTGTAAAGAAGTGAATGTATAAAAGACCTGCCTGTGCTTCCATTGTTTGTTGGGATTAACCTTTGTTCCTTGGTTTCCGCTTGTTCAACGTGAGAACTGGGTAGTTCCGAAGATATTAATTTGGCGTTTGGGCTATCTTGTTGACCATGTTGAGAAATTTAACATGGTATCAGAGGGAGGTTGCTGAGGTTCAGTTGCGTGAGCGGAAGTCAGCCAGTGTTGTTACTCAGTGATTGAGTGGTGATCAACCTGTGTTGTTGCTCGGAGCTGCTGAAAGGTTACCAACAGGTGTTGCAATGGAAGGAAGCTTTGCAAGAGGTCTGGGCATTGAACTCTTAATGCCGACTAACTTCAAGAAGTGGAAGTCGTGCATGAAGAGTTATCTTCTTGGCGAGGAGCTGTGGGAAGTCGTCGGTGGTGACGACAGGCAGGAAGTCACTGCTGCTTTCGGTACTACTGAGCAGGTTAGGCTCTGGAGAAGAACAAATGCTAAGGCGGACTTCATTCTGAAGAGAGCTGTCTCTCCGGAACTGTTTGATCACATCGTTGGGTGTGAGTCGGCTGCTGATATTTGGACAACCATTGATGAGTTGTTCAATAGGAAGAATGTGGCTCGGCTTCAGTTCCTGGAGAATGAGTTGGCCAGGGAAACTCAGGGAGACCTTTCCATCTCCAAGTACTTCTTAAAGATGAAGAGCTTGTGTGCTGAGCTGTCGGCACTGGATCCTGAGGAGCCTATCTCTGAGGCTAAGATGAAAAGGCACATTATCTGCGGCTTGCGGAAGGAGTATGTGGCCTTTGTTACATCTGTTCAAGGGTGGTCTACTCAGCCGTCTTTGCTGGAGCTGGAGAATCTGCTTGCCTCGCAGGAGAGCTTAGCAAGGCAGATGGCTGGAGTGAACCTGAATCAGGAAGACAGCGAAGCTCTCTTCTCAGGCAAGAAGAAAGGATGGGAAGGGAAGAAGAAGAAGAAGGTGCAGGCTGTTGGTGAGAAGGAGACTTCAACTTCATATCCACAGGAGAGCAGCAATGCTCCTAAGGAGTGGAAGAAGAACCTGAAGTGCTACCGGTGTCATCAGCGAGGGCACTTCAAGCGGGACTGCAAGGTCAAACTGCAGCCTGAGCATGCTGCGGGAAAGGATGAAGCTTGCTCAAGAAGTGAAGAAGCAGGATGGGGCGGAGCTTTTATGACGGGCACTTGTGTCCGGGCCTTGTCTGCTGAGGACTTCAACAGCGAGTGGATCGTGGACTCCGGGTGTGGTCATCACCTCACAGGAGACAAATCAAAGTTCACCTCCATGCAGGCTTACTCAGGTAATGAAGCTATTATCACTGCTAATAATATTGTTTATGCAGTAGAGAAAGAGGGGGTCGTGTCTTTGGGTAGTGATCAAGGGCCACTCACGTTAAGGAGTGTGTATCACGTGCCGGGCATGAAGAAAAACCTCTTCTCGGTGACCAATGCGGTGGACGCTGGGTATCACGTTCTGTTTGGGCCAACAGACGTGAGGTTCCTTCGCAACGTATCAGCGGTTAAGGCTGATGTTGCTCATGTTGGGAGGAGGGTGAAGAACTTGTTTGTTCTTTCCACCAGTGCTTATGTTGATAAAATGAGAGCCAATGATAGTGCTGCTATCTGGCATGAGAGGCTGGGGCATGTTGGCATGGACGAGCTGAAGGCGATGGCGAGTAGAAGTTTGGTGAGGGGGTTGCCGAAGTTGTCCTCCTTTGGTGATGGGCATGTTTGCGTGGGCTGTCAATACAGTAAGGTACATCGGCTTCCGTTTGATAAATCACAAACAAGGAGCAAGAAACCATTGGAGTGCATTCATGGCGACCTGATGGGATCGACGGTTACTACCAGCCTTGGTGGAAGCAGATATATGCTTGTCTTGGTTGATGACTACTCAAGGTATACTTGGGTGTACTTCTTAAAGGAGAAGTCGGAAGCCTTCCGTTTGTTTGTGGAGTTTAAGGAGTTGGTAGAAGGCCGGCTTGGCTTGCAGATTAAGAAGCTTAGAACTGATAACGGGGGTGAGTTTGTCTCCTCCGAGTTTTCTAACTTCTGCAGGAAGCACGGGATCCAACGAGAGCTTACTTGTGCTCACACTCCATAACAAAATGGGGTAGCGGAGTGGAAGATCCATCATCTGACGGAGACCTGCAAATGCTGACTTCATGCGAAAGATATCCCAAGGTCCTTTTGGGCGGAGGGGATGTCTTGTGCTGCTTATGTTATCAACCGGATGCCACTCAGCCATATTAAGCCGAGTGTTGGACACCTTCGGGTGTTCGGTTCAACTTGCTACGTGCATGTCCCGGATGCTTCACGGACAAAGCTGGATATGAAGGCAAGGAAGCTTATCTTTGTTGGCTACGATGAGCGGAAGAATGGATGGAAATGCATGGACCCTGTGACGAAGAAGTTCGTGGTGTCAAGAGACGTTGTCTTTGACGAGCTGACGTCATATGGATGTGGCTCGGTAGAGCTAACCGGAAGTAGCAAGGTTGATGAAGCACTGGTGGTGGCTGCTGAAGGCTTGGAAGAGGAGCTTGATGTTTCACTAGCAGCTCCTATTGCTTCTAACTCCGAGGCTGAGCCTTCTGGCTCAGGAAGCAGGGGGAGCACTGCTCAATGCTTGCCCCAGGTAGTAGCGGAGCCCGAAGAAGCAACGGAAGCAGTGAGCAAGGAGCTGGTTCTTCAGATATCGAAGAGGGTGGTTAAGCCACCGGCTCGATACTGTGATGGGAATGCAGTGAGCTTTGTCTCCTGCTTCTTTGCAGGTCCTCTGGATGAGCGAGAGCCTGCAAACTTCAACGAGGCCTGATAATACGTTTGCAGTCAATTTTATTAGGATATTTTCGGGGTTTTTAAAGCCAATCATGTCTTGTAAAGTACTTGTTTTGATTCCCCTTTGTATATATTTTTGTCGCTAATGCATTTTTTCTGCTTTTTGCAGGTTTTCACGGCTTTCAGCCGAAGTTTGCTGTGACACGCCCCAAGGTCATGCCCTACCAGGGCGTGTACCTAGGGCGTGTACCCAGAGGAATGAAGCAATTGGTCCGAAACTGCATTCCGTGGAAACTTTGTGTACACGCCCTCGGTCACGCCTGTGACACACCCGACACGGGCGTGTACTATAGGCGTGTCCCCAGGTTCTGAGGAATCGCCGCAGCGCGCTCGTCTTTCCCGCTCCACCGCCGCACCGAAAGTGTCACGCCCCAGGGTCACGCCTGACCCGGGCGTGACATATGGGCGTGTACTTCAGCAATTCCGCCCATCACCTCCAGTATTCAATTTCAGCTCCCAAAGTCACGCCGCAAAGAACACGCCCCAGGGTCACGCCCTACCAGGGCGTGACCGGTGGGCGTGTACCGCAACAACTCCGTCAGAATTCAATTCCTGCCCGAAAAAGTCGCGCCGAATGTGTCACGCCCCAGAGTCACGCCCGACCAGGGCGTGACAGGGGGGCGTGACCCGACCCGAAAAATTCTATAAATAGAGCCCAACTCCAGGGGTTTTAGGACAACTTTCGCTTTGAGAGGGGAGGTTCTGTCCTTTGTTTTTCTGAACTTTTAAGCATGTATTTTCATTTCTAGTTCGTAGCTCTAGCTTTATGCTTTTCCTGTATTAGCTCCTAGCTTCTTTCTGTAGTATGATGTAATGATAGTGTAGTTTCCTTTTCATGTTCTTGTAATCTCTGGTTTTCAAGCTGTACGATCACTGTTTCTCTTAATAAAAAGTGTTGTTTTCTTTTTCGTTCCTGCTCTGTTTTCAGTATTTTTCTTCTACTCATCTCCCTCTTCCACCTCACCATGATTAACTAATCCTCCATGTACTCGATCTAATTGATCCGAGGTTCGAGTGATTAGGTTATGATGCTTTGAATCTTACCTTTCCTTTTTAGGGTTTAGCTTTGAATTACTCTTGATTTATCACGGGTTGGAGGTATATTATCGATATATACTCTCCACCTTTGCTTTCATTATGGGCTAGCCGAGAGGCCGAAGGTTTGAAATGAGCACTCAAGAGTAAAGGGAGTTGTTCGCACCCCTCGAGAGAGGCAGACGTTCAAATCTCCCGGATTGGAGTAAAATCCATTAGAGGGGTTCACCGCGTAAAGCGAGTTTTAGGCCTCCGATTTAGGCGAAAGTCGGTCGGACCTTCCTAAACTCAGTTAGGCACGGCCTTCGAGAGAAGCGTGTCAATATTCATGGAACCTCCACGGTCAAAGACCTTTACCCTAATTAGCTTAGGTTTATTTATCGTATTTTTCTAACCACTCTTGCCGAGGTGATTTCTGATCGAGTGCATTTTCCCTTCATCGTTACTAAGCTTAAGTTAATCGCTCTTTTAGCTCTCTTTATCTTTTCATACAAGTAGTTCTCTTCTTTTAGTACATTTAGCCAAACCTTATTTTGTCGTCGATAAAATAATAGATTTCGTGTGAGTAAGCTTACTCAACTGTTTCTGGATTTCAATACGACACTTGTGTCCCCTAGCTGCATTTCGATAGGTATACTTGCCTTGATGAATTGTTAGTTTGGTATTTTCTCTTTGCAGATATCTCAGAGACTTAGAGACAATCAAGTTTTTGGCGCCGTTGCCGGGGAAGCAATGCTTGTTGATAAATTGAAAACGCGAATATATTAATTTTATCACTTCTCTTTCTCAGCCTCCTTCTTAAATTTATTCCGCCTACTCACTTGAGTTAAATGGCTGGATTTTGTTAAGTGTGCGTATTTTTAATTTTTCCGCCTACTCACTTGAGTTAATTGGCTGGTTTATTTCAAGCAAGTGTGCGTATCTTTTATTTTTTCCGCCTACTCACTTGAGTTAATTGGCTGGTTTATTTCAAGCAAGTGTGCGTATTTTATTTTTCCGCCTACTCACTTGAGTTAATTGGCAGGCTTTATTTCAGTAGAGTGTGTTTACTTTTTGTCGAGTGGGTGTGTTTTAATTTTCTGACGAGTGCGTGAGTATAGCTTTTCATTTCCGCCTACTCGCACAGAGATAAGTGCCTGGATTTTAATTACCGCATTCGTAATAGAAACCCACATCACAAAATTTTCTACACCACCTAACTCTCTCGAAAAGGGCAAAGTGGCTCTAAATGCCACTATCTTGTCTAGTACCTTGCGAACCCTTCACCGGGTAGCCCTTGGGAAGTTCGGGAGTTAAAATATAAAAAAATCTATTTCAAAAAAAAAATTTTCCAACTTCATTAGCTTTTTTACTTTTTAGTCTTGCTTCTCCTCTTTTCTTCTAGTGTATGACCCGCAGTAGTCCGTCGGTTACTTTGGACCTGGACCACGAAATTGAGCGTACTCTTCGGAGAAGATCGCGATTTCAAGGCCCTACTACCCAAGTGCCGGTTGAGGATTCCGAGTCATTTTCTACCTTAAGAATGGCAGAACCCAACGTGGAGGAAGTCGTGCAAAGGCCTATGTCCTATTATGCACGACCAAATCTCGAGGGTACAGAAACGAGTATAGTTCGCCCTGCAATAAATAATAATAATTTTGAACTGAAGCCTAGCATAATTCAAATGGTGCAGCAGTATGTGCAATTTGACGGGCTTCAAGATGAAGACCCGAACGCACATATAGCCAGCTTTCTTGAGATTTGTGACACCTTCAAGATAAATGGTGTCACAAATGATGCTATTAGGCTAAGATTATTTCCTTTCTCTCTTAGAATTAAGGCTAAGCAGTGGCTGAACACCCTTCCTAAAAATAGCATAACTACTTGGACGCAATTAACTGAAAAATTTTTGGCCAAGTATTTTCCGCCTGCTAAAACAGCTAAACTTAGGAATGACATTTCTGCCTTTGGACAGATAGACTCTGAGACCCTTTACGAAACCTGGGAAAGATTTAAAGAATTATTAAGACGATTCCCACATCACGCTCTGCCTGTATGGTTGCAGGTGCAGACGTTTTATAATGGGCTAAATCAAAGCACGAAGCAAATGATAGACGCAGCTTCTGGCGGTACTTTAAACCATAAGACCCCGGAAGCAGCTCTTGAGCTGTTTGAAGACATGGCCATGAACACTTACCAGTGGAATGTGCCTAGGTCCCGCCCAAATAAACCTGCAGGTCTCTTTGAAGTGGACAACGTCTCACAACTCGCACTGCAAGTTGAAATATTAAGCAAAAAAATTACGGAGATGACTGCTGCCTCCGCCCCTCAGGTATGGGAATCTGCAACTCCTCCCGCTGAACATTTGAATTATGTAAATAATATGCCTAGAACTGCTTTTAATAATTTTTCTGCTGCGAATTATCATCCTCCTGGTTTTAATTTTCCGAATAGTTATAATCCTGCGTTAAGAAATCATCCGAATTTTTCGTGGAGTAATCCATCGAATGCTGTGCGCCCACCACCGCAAAGTGATTTTTCTGCTCCACCACCACCTCCTCCTCAAAGTTTTCCAAAACCTCCAAATTTGGAGGAAGTGTTTTCAAAATACATGAATGCTAATGACGCTACGATTAGGACCTTAACCGGAAGTGTTAAAAACTTAGAAAATCAGGTAGGACAGCTCGCTAAAATGATTTCTGAGCGACCCGTAGGGTCTCTTCCTTCCAATACCGAGCCCAAGCCCGAGAGAGCAAGCGAAAGCTATAACTCTTCGGAGTGGGAAGAAAGTTCCTAGTATGGTAAGTGAAGAACCCGAGGCAAGCTCCGCTCCCGTTTTTAAAAATCAAAGCTCCGCTCCCGTTTTTAAAAATCAAAGCTCCGCTCCCGTTTTTGAAAATCAAAGCTCCGTTCCCCTTTTAAAAATTCCATCCTCTGCCGAAGAAATTATCACCCCTATCGTAGAAAAAGAATTCACTCCACCACCCACCTTTAAAAATAATCCATCCCCGCCATACCCTTCCGAACTTAATAAACAACGACAGGATGATCAATACACCCGTTTTTTGGAAATGTTTAAGCAAATCCACGTAAATCTGCCTTTCCACGAAGCCATATCCCAGATGCCGAAGTACGCAAAATACCTTAAGGACCTCCTAACTAACAAGAAGAAGTTAGAGAACCTTTCTCATGTCACGTTAAATGCCGCGTGCTCGGCGGTTTTGACAAACGGATTACCGAAAAAAATCAGTGACCCGGGTAGTTTCTCTATCCCGTGTGTCTTTGGTGATCTCTTTGTCAAACATGCTTTAGCCGACTTAGGTGCGAGTATTAATCTTATGCCCCTCTCGTTGTTTAAGAAAGTTAGGAATTGGTAGTCTCAACCCCACACGAATGAGTATCCAGCTAGCCGACAGGTCAGTCAAATACCCGTTAGGAATAGTGGAGGACGTCCTAGTCAAAGTTGACAAGTTCATCTTCCCGGTGGACTTTGTCATTTTAGATATCGAAGAAGACGTCGAGGTTCCCCTGATCCTTGGCCGACCCTTCCTTGCCACCTCCCGAGCTATCATTGATGTAAGCAATGGTAAGCTCTTCCTTCGAGTGGGCGACGATGAGGTAACTTTCTCTATCACCCCCTCGATGAAGAACACACTAGCTAATGATGACTCCTGTTTTTTCATGGATACCATAAGTGAAGAATCCTTCTCTCCCACCTCTGATTTTGACAAAGAATTTTCCAATTTTTGTTCCTCTCCTACTCTTCCAACTGAATCTCTACACCTAAGTGAAGAATCCTCCACTCGCTCCTCTGATTTTGAAAAAGAATTTTTTGATTTCTGTTCCTCTTCTACTTTTCCAACTGAATCGCTGCACGAAGCCTCCATGGCCGCTAGCAACACCCCTTTCAATTTTACTTATAAAAAAGTATACGAGGACATAGTTTTTGAAAAAGAACAAATTTCCAAGACCTCGTATGATGACCCCCCTACCTTGGAACTGAAAGAACTACCAGAGCACCTTCAATACGCTTTCTTAGAAAAGGACTCTAAGCTGCCTGTCATAATTTCGGCCTACCTCACAGATGCACAAAAAAATAAACTTCTTTCAATTTTACAAAAGCATCGCCAAGCTATTGCTTGGCAGATATCTGATATCAAGGGCATAAGCCCATCTTTCTGCACTCATAAAATCTTAATGGAAGATAATTCTCGTAACTCTATACAACCTCAGCGCCGTATAAACCCAAACATGAAAGACGTAGTTAAGGGCGAGGTTATGAAATTGTTAGACGCAGGAATTATCTATCCTATATCCGACAGTAAGTGGGTTAGCCCAGTACAGGTAGTACCAAAGAAGGGAGGGATAACGGTCGTAAGTAATGAAAATAATGAATTAATCCCGACTCGGACGGTGACCGGATGGCGAATGTGTATAGATTACCGTAAGTTGAATGACGCCACCCGCAAGGATCACTTCCCCTTGCCGTTCATTGATCAAATTTTAGAAAGACTTTCCGGACATAGCTTTTATTGTTTTCTCGATGGCCTCTCGGGGTATCTTCAAATCCCCATCTCCCCCGAGGACCAGGAGAAAACTACGTTTACTTGTCCCTTCGGCACCTTCGCCTACCGAAGAATGCCGTTTGGATTGTGCAATGCGCCGGCTACATTCCAACGATGTATGCTCGCCATCTTTGACAAGTACGTAGAAAGCATTATGGAAGTCTTCATGGATGATTTCTCCGTCTTCGGGAATTCCTTCGATAGTTGCTTAGAGAACCTCGAAAAAGTCCTAGAGCGATGCGAAGAAACTAACCTCGCCTTAAATTGGGAAAATGTCATTTTATGGTAAGGGAAGGGTTAGTTTTGGGACATAAAATTTCTGAAAGGGGTATTGAAGTAGACGTTGAGAAAATAGAAGTTATCGAGAAACTGCCGCCACCTACGAACATAAAAGTCATAAGAAGTTTCCTGGGTCATGCGGGTTTCTACCGCCGCTTCATAAAAGACTTTTCCAAAATCACCAAGCCCCTTACCTATCTCTTAGAAAAAGACGCCCCATTCATCTTTGATGACCTCTGTCTAGCTGCCTTCAATTTAATAAAAGAAAAATTAGTTAATGCGCCAATCATGATAGCTCCGGTGTGGGATCTTCCATTTGAAATAATGTGTGATGCAAGTAGTTATGCGGTGGGAGCCGTACTAGGTCAACGTATTTCCAAAAACTTCCACCCCATTTATTACGCTAGTAAAACTCTCACATCTGCACAGGAAAATTACACCACAACCGAGAAGGAGCTCTTAGCTGTAGTATTCGCATTTGACAAATTTCGCCCTTATATTACTCTTTCGAAAATTATTGTTTTTACGGACCACTCGACCCTCAAATATCTTCTCTCTAAAACGGATGCCAAGCCTCGCTTGATTCGCTGGGTCTTACTCCTTCAGGAGTTTGACTTAGAGATCCGTGATAAGCGCGGTGCCGAGAACTTGGCTGCCGACCACCTTTCGCGCCTTGACAACCCGTTTATCGAGCAATTAGACGAAAATTCTTTTCATTACTATTTTCCTGATGAGAAGCTGTTCATAATTAACACATCTACTTCTCCTTGGTTTGCCCGCATCGCCAACTATCTAGTGGCTCGTGTGCTCCCAAAAGAGTTCTCATCTCAGCAAAAGAAGAAATTCTTTTCTGAATTGAAGAACTACTTTTGGGAGGACCCGCATCTTTTTAAAGTCTGTGCAGACCAAGTGATCAGGAGGTGTGTTTCCTTTGATGAAGGATTAGATATTCTTAAACATTTGCATGAAGGACCGACAGGTGGGCACTATCAAGCTGCTCGCACCGCTCACAAAGTGTTAAGCGCGGGTTTTTACTGGCCCAGCCTGTTTAAAGACGCGCATGCCTTTGTGAGTAGGTGTGATAGTTGCCAACGGTCGGGGAATATTTCGAATAAAAATGAAATGCCACAAAATTATTTCCTAGAGTGCGAAGTTTTCGACCTCTGGGGGATTGATTTTGTCGGCCCTTTTCCTTCTAGCTTCGGGAATAAGTATATTTTAGTTGCCGTTGATTATGTTTCACGTTGGGCCGAAGCCCAAGCTCTTCCTACGAATGACGCCCGAGTCGTAGTTAATTTCCTAAAAAAATTATTTTCTCGATTCGGTACGCCGCGCGCTATCGTTAGTGATAGGGGTTCCCATTTCTGTAACGCACAATTTTCAAAAATCCTAACTAAATATGGCGTTACTCATAAGCTTTCCACTGCCTACCACCCCCAAACTAACGGACAAGTCGAAGTAGTGAATAGAGAAATAAAAAGAATTTTAGAAAAGACTGTTTCAACATCTAGAAAAGACTGGTCCGCCAAATTAGACGATGCTCTATGGGCCTACCGAACAGCGTACAAAACCGCCCTCGGTTGTACGCCATATCGGTTGGTTTATGGAAAATCGTGTCATTTACCCGTAGAGTTAGAGCACCGCGCCTTTTGGGCCTTACGATTTTTAAACTTCGATCCCCACTCTGTCGGTGATTTTCGAAAATTTCAACTTAACGAACTCGACGAGTGGCGCTCTTACGCGTATGAAAATAACAGACTTTATAAAGAGCGGACGAAGCGTTTACACGATCGACATCTTAGGCACCCAAAAATCTTTAAGCCGGGCGACCAAGTGCTTCTTTATAATTCTCGTTTACGTTTATTCCCGGGTAAATTAAAATCACGTTGGTCTGGGCCTTTTACTGTTTAGAAGTCTTTTCTTATGGTACTGTTTTAATTTCTCACCCGGATAAGGGTACTTTCAAAGTGAATGGTCAGCGTCTTAAACTGTATTTCTGTGATGATGTCAGTCTCAACCCTGTTAACTCTATCTTTCCGGTCCTGACATTTGATTAATTTAAACTTTATTTTTCTCAAAAACTTTGACTTTATTCGAACTTTATTTTTAAACAATATTTGGGACATTATTATTTTGATGCGTCGAGCTCAAACGACGCTTTAAACAATGGGCGCTCTTGGGAGGCAACCCAAGTTATCTTTTTCTGTTTTCTTTCTTTTACACTTTTTGCCCCGCCTGGCTCCGGCAAGCTGAAACTTCTGCGATCGCCTGCTCCAACGGTTCTGCTTCCATGCCAACGTCCACCGGACGACGTTTCATGAAGATCCACAGCACAAGCATGGAGGAGCGGCATCACTCAACTTGCCCTGCAAAATAAAACCGGGGAAGTACCTGCTTTTCAATTCTGTCTTTTATTTCTGTACTTTACTTTTCTCTCGTTCTCCGACCTCCTTCTCCATTGCGGACAATGTAGATTTTAAGCTTGGGGGAGAACATCCTCCTTCTTTTTGTTTCCTTTTTGTTTTGTAAATATCCCAAAAAAATCCAAAATTTCAAAAAAAATTCAAAACATATTATATCTATATAGCTGCATTTTGGTATTTCAATAAGTACCCCATGTTTATGTTTTGTTTTTCTCAAACTTCTTCATAAACAACATAGTTAATTATAATTTTTCTAATCATTCTTTTTAATCATATTTCACAAGTAAAATGTTGGTCATGCTGTGTTTCTAATTCACGGTAGCATGTTAAGGTAAAATATTTCTCTACAACGTGCATTTCTATTATGGTTTTCCGTTCTTTATTTTCTTTACTTTCTCTAAAAATTTATCATCCACTATTTTCCTTTTCGTCTTTAGATGATTTTTGTAAGAACATATTTTGAATTACGTAGTAGATATGAACGATCCAAGTGACATATTATTTTTATTTTCAAGATAATTTCATCAATCTTCTTTTATTATCTCGAACTTGATTTTTGAAATTTATCGACTCTATGTTTTAAATAAATTTTAAAAAAAAATGCGTGAAAATGATTTAGGCCATTTTTGTTTACGTTTGAGCTTTCTTGCCAACCTAAACTTTTTTACCACTAGTTAGCGCTTTTGAGCCATTTTTCCAAATTCATTTGATAAACTCCACACACATTTTCATTTTCACCAAAGCCCCAATTCCTACCTATCTAATCACGCTAATTTTGTTTGATAGGAAATTTTGTCTTATCTGTGGAGATATTGTTGAAAAAGGTGTACTCAAAAGCAATAAATTGAAAAGAAAAAAAAACAAAAATGAATGAAAATAAAAAAAAAAAATGAGAAAAAAAAATGAGATAAATAATCATAAAGAGAAAAAAATAAATTTATTTATACATATTTTGTTTAAAATAAATTTATTTTTTTTGAAACTCGTTGTTTTGGTTTAGTGTGATTTTTAAGCCTCCATGTTTATATTTGAATTCCACTCCTATTCATATTCCTAAACCAAACGTTTCGGTCCTATTAAGTCCTTTTGATTCACGCCCTTTTTTTTAAAATTTATTTAACAACTAAGAAAAGAAGAAAAGTAAATCAGTTTTAGTTTTGGATTTAAACTTAGATTTTTGTTATTTAATTGATATAATTATAATGCGTTGCTTGGATGTAGTAATAACTCAATACGTTCTTTTCATTTTCATTGCCTTACTTAAATCTATTTAAAGAATTTCGTCAAAATTCTGGATGATTTATTTTTATTAAGTAAAGTTTATAAAAGTTAAACCATACCTAAATAATTGTTTTAGATTTACGTTTTACATTCTCCCTACCTAGAATTTCGCATAGTACTTGTGTGAGTATGATTAAAACCCTTTGAATTAGTCACTTTTTATGATTAGCTTGTCTTTATATCTTTGCTTGGGGACAAGCAAAACTTAAGCTTGGGGGAATTTGATAATACGTTTGCAGTCAATTTTATTAGGATATTTTCGGGGTTTTTAAAGCCAATCATGTCTTGTAAAGTACTTGTTTTGATTCCCCTTTGTATATATTTTTGTCGCTAATGCATTTTTTCTGCTTTTTGCAGGTTTTCACGGCTTTCAGCCGAAGTTTGCTGTGACACGCCCCAAGGTCACGCCCTACCAGGGCGTGTACCTAGGGCGTGTACCCAGAGGAATGAAGCAATTGGTCCGAAACTGCATTCCGTGGAAACTTTGTGTACACGCCCTCGGTCACGCCCGTGACACACCCGACACGGGCGTGTACTATAGGCGTGTCCCCAGGTTCCGAGGAATCGCCGCAGCGCGCTCGTCTTTCCCGCTCCACCGCCGCACCGAAAGTGTCACGCCCCAGGGTCACGCCTGACCCGGGCGTGACATATGGGCGTGTACTTCAGCAATTCCGCCCGTCACCTCCAGTATTCAATTTCAGCTCCCAAAGTCACGCCGCAAAGAACACGCCCCAGGGTCACGCCCTACCAGGGCGTGACCGGTGGGCGTGTACCGCAACAACTCCGTCAGAATTCAATTCCTGCCCGAAAAAGTCGCGCTGAATGTGTCACGCCCCAGAGTCACGCCCGACCAGGGCGTGACAGGGGGGCGTGACCCGACCCGAAAAATTCTATAAATAGAGCCCAACTCCAGGGGTTTTAGGACAACTTTCGCTTTGAGAGGGGAGGTTCTGTCCTTTGTTTTTTTGAACTTTTAAGCATGTATTTTCATTTCTAGTTCGTAGCTCTAGCTTTATGCTTTTCCTGTATTAGCTCCTAGCTTCTTTCTGTAGTATGATGCTAATGATAGTGTAGTTTCCTTTTCATGTTCTTGTAATCTCTGGTTTTCAAGCTGTAAGATCACTGTTTCTCTTAATAAAAAGTGTTGTTTTCTTTTTCGTTCCTGCTCTGTTTTCAGTATTTTTCTTCTACTCATCTCCCTCTTCCACCTCACCATGATTAACTAATCCTCCATGTACTCGATCTAATTGATCCGAGGTTCGAGTGATTAGGTTATGATGCTTTGAATCTTACCTTTCCTTTTTAGGGTTTAGCTTTGAATTACTCTTGATTTATCACGGGTTGGAGGTATATTATCGATATATACTCTCCACCTTTGCTTTCATTCTGGGCTAGCCGAGAGGCCGAAGGTTTGAAATGAGCACTCAAGAGTAAAGGGAGTTGTTCGCACCCCTCGAGAGAGGCAGACGTTCAAATCTCCCGGATTGGAGTAAAATCCATTAGAGGGGTTCACCGCGTAAAGCGAGTTTTAGGCCTCCGATTTAGGCGAAAGTCGGTCGGACCTTCCTAAACTCAGTTAGGCACGGCCTTCGAGAGAAGCGTGTCAATATTCATGGAACCTCCACGGTCAAAGACCTTTACCCTAATTAACTTAGGTTTATTTATCGTATTTTTCTAACCACTCTTGCCGAGGTGATTTCTGATCGAGTGCATTTTCCCTTCATCGTTACTAAGCTTAAGTTAATCACTCTTTTAGCTCTCTTTATCTTTTCATACAAGTAGTTCTCTTCTTTTAGTACATTTAGCCAAACCTTATTTTGTCGTCGATAAAATAATAGATTTCGTGTGAGTAAGCTTACTCAACTGTTCCCGGATTTCAATACGACACTTGTGTCCCCTAGCTGCATTTCGATAGGTATACTTGCCTTGATGAATTGTTAGTTTGGTATTTTCTCTTTGCAGATATCTCAGAGACTTAGAGACAATCAAGGCCACTGGAGTGAAGGAGTGGGAAGGTGCCATGAAGGAAGAGATTGATGCTATGAAGAAGAATGAAACCTAGGACCTTGTGCCCAAGGTTGATGACATTACTCCGGTTACTTGCAAGTGGGTGTATAAGTTGAAGAAGAAGGCTGATGGGAGCATTGATCATTTCAAGGCTCGCCTGGTCGCTAGAGGATTCTCACAGCAGTATGGAGAAGACTATGAGGACACATTCAGTCCAGTTGCGAAGATGACTTCAGTAAGAGTGGTGATCGCCTTAGCTGCTAGCAAGTGATGGAGGTTGTGGCAACTCGATGTGAACAATGCCTTTCTTTATGGAGAGATTGACAAGGACATCTTCATGGATCAGTTGCTTGGTTTTGTCTCTGAAAAGCATCCGGACTATGTCTGCAAACTCAGGAAGGCTCTCTATGGGTTGAAGTAGGCTCCTAGAGCTTGGTATGGGAAGATTGCAGAGTACTTGCAATTCTATGGATACCTTACTTCTAACTCGGATTCAAGCTTGTTTGTCAAGAAGAAGGGGGAGCTACGAGTCTTGGTCCTGCTGTATGTGGATGACATGATCATCACATGGAATTCGGAGGGGGAAGTAGCAAGGCTCAGGGCTGAGCTTGCTATACACTTCGAAATGAAAGACTTGGGAGAGTTGCATCACTTTCTCGGTCTGGAGGTGGAGAGGAAGGAGTGCGGGGTTCTCATTAGCCAGAAAGGGTATGCTGATCGCATTGTGAAGCGGTTCGGCATGGGCGAAGGGTAGAAGTGCTCTACTCCATTGGAATCTGGGCTGAAGCTTCGACGAGATGAGGGAAGGGTTCTTAATGATCCCTTGTTGTTCAGGGCTCTTGTTGGGAGCTTGATTTACCTGACGATTACAAGACCGGATATTGCTTATGCTGTTGGCTGAGTAAGTCGGTATATGGCTGAACCAAGGCAATCTCATCTAGTGGCGGCGAAGGGAATTCTGAAGTATGTCAAGGCTTCTTCTGATATGGGACTCCTCTATAGAAGGGACACAGAGTTTGCGTTGCTCGGGTACACGGATGCTGACTATGTCGGTGATTCGGATGATCGAAGGTCTACTTCAGGTTATGTGTTCACTTGTGGTTCAGCTAGCATCTCGTGGTGTAGCAAGAAGCAGGACTCGGTGTCGGTTTCAACCACGGAGGCGGAGTATAAGGCTTCGGCCTTGGCTGCTCGGGAAGCCGTTTGGTTGAGGAGTCTTATAGAGGATGTTCATGAAGAAGTGCAAGGGCCTACTTTACTCCGGGGTGACAATGAGAGTGCTCTCAAACTGGTTAACAATCCAGTGTGTCACGCCAGGACGAAGCATATAGAGATTGATCACCATTTCATCAGGGAGAAGGTGTTGGAAGGATCTCTGCTGGTCGGGCATGTTCGGAGTGAGGATAATCTTGCTGACATCTTCACGAAGACACTGTCGAAGGGGCCCTTTGAACGCTTACGCAGCTTGCTGGGCTTGGTCACCACATCCCACTTCAAGGGGGAGTGTTGAAATTTGTGAAGTGGAAGTGGTTGACGGGACAGGCAGGGCGGCCTGGGTGGACAGCATTGGCGAACTAGGCGGACTTGGCGGACTGTGATGTGTGGCCTAGTGGAAGGTCTAGTGGAAAGCCGGCTGTCTTCTGAGAGGGTTTTTTGCATGGAGTCAGCGGGCTATGCGGCCTGGTATCTGCGGTTAGAGAGGCTTACGGACTGGTGCATTGCTCAGTGGCCGCCGGTGCAAGCTTGTGCTGATAGGCGGGTTGGCTAATGTTTGCGGGAAGCTTGCGGACTGGCGTGTCCGTGGTTTGGGCTGTTGCGGACTGAGCTTAGAGCTTGGCTGAGGCCTTGTCGAGCTCTGGTGGTATAGCAGGTGCTTTGCTGTGGAGGTCTTTGGCGGACTGGTGTTTGGAGTCCGAGGATGGCTGCTGCGTTGGACAGAAGTGCGAGGAGCTCGTGGACTGATGGCGGTCTGTGCTAGGGTATTTGGCGGACGTGAGTTTGAGTCCTCCATGCTCGCATTGGTCTTTGATGGTTTTGGACTTGGTCACACATTGTGCCAAGGCCATGGTGTCCGCGGTATCCACGAAGTCCGCTGTGACCGGGCGGACTGTTGCTATCTGCCTTTGGTCGTGGACTTGTGGCGGATTGAGGTGTGAGTCTTGCGGACTGCCTCAGTTTGGTGCGGGCAGCCATTGAAGGGGGTTGCTGTCCTGCAGTGGTTGGAGTTTTGCGGGCTGATGCCTTGTCCGCATAGCTTGGGCGGACTGGAGAGGGTTCGTAAATGGTTGCCTTGTTCCTGGCGGTTTTCCTTGGTATCCGGCAAAGTCCTTGCGGACTCGGCGGACGGAGTTTTGCTATCGCGCGGGCTGGGGCGGTGTCGCTATCTCTTGGGCGGTGACCACACTCCTCACCTTGCTTATAAATAGGACCCCCCTGGCACATCTACAAAAACCTAAGTAACTTGAGTGAAAAGTAAGTTGGGTTGGGCAAGGAGCTGCGGTCTCAGTTGCCTGTCCGCGCGGATTGATTCAGTGCTGACGTTTGTTGTGTGCAGGTCATGTGGGTTGCTTCAAGGAGCCAGGAGTTTGGCTGTGACTTCAGTCAAGTACTTGTAAGTGTGCGGTCTCTACGAACTCAGCAGGAGGTCGGTTTGCGGCTTGTCAGTTCTGTTTTCATCTTTGCCAGATTCAATAACCTGTCCGCCGGCTTCAGGCGGGTAGGGGGTGTTCCTCAATTCAGCTTCAGTAGGAGACGAATAACGGTGTGTCTGCGCGGCCTCGCGGCTTCGGCGGACTCTGTGGCTATTCGGCGGATTGCAGCTTACGTTCGGGCGATCTCAGCGGACTCGGCGACCTCGGCGGTCTCGGCGGACTCCGGTGCTGTCCGCCCGGCTTGTTTTTTGGTGCTTTCTATTTACAGTTGTTATACTAGCGAAATCATGTCTCGCTATGTATGCCTCGTGGTGTAAAGAAGTGAATGTATAAAAGACCTGCTTGTGCTTCCATTGTTTGTTGGGATTATCCTTTGTTCCTTGGTTTCCGCTGGTTCAACGTGAGAACTGGGTAGTTCCGAAGATATTAATTTGGCGTTTGGGCTATCTTGCTGACCACGTTGAGAAAATTTCACAAAGACTTTGCTGATGTCATCATGACTCAGCATCTGTGGACTTCGACAAAATTCAGGCATTAGAACCAAAGACATTGAGTGAGTAGGCATCACACAACGTCATAACACTTTGACAAAATTCTGTCTGTCAAGGTATTGAGCTCGACAAATGCTGAGCTCCGTTCGATGAATGACAAGCTCAATTCGACGAAAGCAAAAATTCTATTCGATGAATTTTAGACTATGTTCGACGAAAGCTAAACTTAGTTTGACGAAAGTGTAAATTCCGTTCGACGAACTCCAGGCTCAGTTTGACAAAAACTAAGCTCAGTTCAATGAAGCTGAGCTCGATAAAGCTAAGCTATCCATGCATTTGGACTTAGCCAAATTTTCTCCGTCAAGGCGTTGAGAGCGTCAAGAGTGTTGAGAGAGCTTGCCTCACTCAACGTTATTTTCCTTGGCCAGATTTTCTGGGCCTTGGCGTTGACAGAGTAAGTTGCACTCAATGTCAAACTACTTAACAAAAGTTTTCTATTATCTGGCGTTGAGTGAGTAAGCTACACTTAACACCTGTGGACTTGGTTAAAATTTTGCCCAACGTTTCTGTGGAGCTGACAGCCACAACAACACTCAATGCTAAAAGCTGTATAGAGTTGAGTGAGTAGACCACACTCAACGCCTGTGGACTTAGCCATTTTTTCAGCCAATTTCTCTAGGCTTAGACTCACCCAGCCCGACTCATAATATTTTTGTTGTATGGAATTGAGTGAGTAGACTACACTCAATGCTTTTGTACCTAGCCAAATTTTCTGGCTATCTTTCAGTTAGGCTGAGATAGACTCAACACTATTTGTTATATGGCTTTGAGTGAGTTATCATCATTTAATGCATGTGGACTTAGGCATATTTCTACTAGACATTATTGAATCCATACCTCTGGCATTGAGTGAGCTTGCTCCACTCAATGTCTGTGGACTTAGTCAATTTTGGCTCTGTCCAGCAACCATTTATTGTGTCCACATGTGCAATTAATGTGATATGGACTAACCTGCACTCAATACCTCAAATGCATATCAAATACAGTTGATGTGTGTGACATTAACATGTTTGACTTCTCACAAATTAGGGACATTGGGAACAATGGACCCAACACTAACATCGTAGTCGATGCTTTGAGTAGGAAGACTGCCAAAATCTTTAATCTATTTGTGCAGTCCCTGGTGGAAGAATTCTTGTTGATGGACATTGAAGTTAGGAGTAGTACTGTGCCTGCTAGTTTCGAAGCAGAAGAGCCCTCTTGGATTGACCTTACTAGAGTGCAATAGAAGGATGTCCCTGATTTGTTGCATCTTCAGAATAAAATTGAGAAGGGAGAGCTACCTGATTTCTATTTGGACGAGTTTGATACTCTGAAATATCAGGGTAGAGTTTTTATCCCCGCTGTTGGTGATATTCGGGAAAAGATTTGTAATGAAGCTCATGGTTCCAGTATTGCCTACCATCTCGGTTCCAGCAAAATTTATAAAGATGTAAAGCAAATTATTTGGTGGTCGTGAGTGAAGAATGCTATAGAAAAGTTTGTGTCGGAATGTTACACGTGTTAGCATGTTAAGGCTGACCATAGAAGGCCTGGTGGTAAACTGACACCGCTTGATATTCCAAGTTAAAAGAGAGAGAGTATTTCAATGGATTTCATCATTGGTTTATCGAAATCTCTCCGCGGGCACGATTCTATTTTTGTGATTGTTGATAGATTGACTAAGTGTACTCACTTTGTCCCCTTTAAGACTTGGTATTCTATAAACAAGATAGCCGAGCTATACCTTGATGATGTCATTAGATTACATGGAGTGCCACATAGCATTGTATCGGATTGAGACTCCAGATTTACATCTCGCTTTTGAAAGAGTTTACAGGAGGGGATGAGTACAGATTTAAGGTATTCCACCTCCTATCATGTACAGACAAATGGTCAGACAAAAAGGGTAAATCAAATCGTGGAAGATATGATAAGGTGCTACATTTTGGATCGTAGTGGTGTTTGGAATCAGCATCTCAGACTCGTGCAATTTGCTTATAATAACAGTTATCAAGAGAGTCTGCAGATGACCCCATTTGAGGACTTATACGGAAGCCATTGTAGGACACCTTTGTTTTGGGCTGAGGTTGGTGGGAGACCATTGCTAGGTCTGGAAGCCCTTGAAGAGATGAATTGTGCTGTAACTCATATTCGGGAGAAGCTTCGTATAGCACAAGAGCTTTATGAGAAGTATGTTAATCGACGAAGGGTCGATCTAGACTTCGCCGTTGGGGACTTGGTTTTTTTGAAAGTCTCTCCAATGTTTGTTATTAAAAGGTTTGGAAGGAGCTACAAGTTAGACCCCCGATATGTGAGACCTTTTCAGATTCCTGAGAGCATCAGAGTGTCAGCTTATAGACTGGATTTACATGCTACATTCCCTGGTGTCCTTGATGTGTTCCATGTGAGCCAGTTGTAGAAGTGTGTTCATAGTGATCGTCAAATCCTTGACTCGGTTCCCCAGATTCAGCCCAACCTTTCGTATGTGGAGGATCCTGTCTGTGTTTTGGAATCTCAAAATCGAGTGTTGCGGAGAAAGACCATTCCCATGGTCAAGGTTCTTTGAAGAAATGAAGACGTCAAGAGCGCGACGTGGGAATTGGAGTCGGGGATGAGGGAATCTCATCCGCACCTCTTCCCTTAGTTTTTGGTATGTCTCCATGCTTTTGGATGTATTTGATCTTCTTGTTTTGGTTTGGTTTTGGAGTTGTGTTAAGTTTTTGGATGAAACTTTTTTTAGGGGGAGTGACTGTAACGCCCCCGACTTTTTGATAATTATTTTATTTGGTAATGTCATATTTATGACGTCAGTGCATTACGTTCTTTACGTCATGTTGACGGCGCTGTACCATTAGTGTGTTTCACGTCCGTTGGGTCTGTTTGACCAGATTTTGGGGGTTTTTGATGAGATTGAATGTTTTCTTGTTGGAAGAATTAAAATTGTGACATGTATGCTTATAGTAAGGATTTGATGTTAGTGTCTCAAGAATGGTGCGTCGGATTCTTGTGTTATCCTCGCTGCTAAATTCGTAGAGTAGGCATTTTATCCCGGAATAATAGCTAAATCGATTTTCTGCTTTTGCCCTTCAGTTCTCGAGAAGCGCGTCCCTACCCTCAAGAAGCTTCATATATAGTACTCGAGATATGTCCTTTGTTCTCTTGAAGTCCTGTCTTGTTGTTCCCGAGAAATTCTTCTACCTGTTCTCGAGAAGTCTGCTCTATTACCCAAGAAGTCTCCTTCAGTTCTCACGAAGCCTTCTTTAGTTCCCGAGAACTCTT
Source organism: Platanthera guangdongensis (assembly GCA_039583875.1). Lineage (NCBI taxonomy): Eukaryota > Viridiplantae > Streptophyta > Magnoliopsida > Asparagales > Orchidaceae > Platanthera > Platanthera guangdongensis. Next base: position 81,518,328 of record CM077159.1, read on the forward strand.
CTTCCTCAGTACTCGAGAAGTCTCTCTTTATTCTTGAAAGAACTTTATCTTTACTCGAGATGGCTCTTTAGCTCTCGAGATACTGCCTTCTACCTGAAAAATGATTCCCTCTGTTATTCTCGAGATATCCATGACTCCTTCTCGAGAATTCCGATTCAGCCAACTTCGGTCTATTTTCGTAAGTATTTAACTATTAAAGAGGAATATTATTTTAATACTACATTTATTATATCTATATATATATACCTACTCATCTTTCTTCCCCTCCTTCATTTAAGCCGTAATCCTTCCTTCACGTAAATTCCGAACTAGAGTGGCACAAGCGAGAGAGAAAACGTCATTTCCATGGAGTTTCCGGTGGCTGCCAATAGTGCTCCGATGCTAAAAATCTTCAACTGAGTATAGATCGGGAAAGCTCTCAACGAGAGCAACGTCATCGTGGTAAAGTTTTCCCAATTTCTTGAGTTTTTCTCGTTAGGATTTTTTAGCCCTAACTTCTATTTCGGCCATTTCATTCAGATGTCGACTTTCCTGTACTTCTTTAGTATCGATCTATACCGAGGTGGGATTTGGAGGTCTACTCCGGCAAAACCAAGGCAAGTAGTGGTTTGTTTTTCAAAATTCGAAAAGGACCAGCTAGACGATTCGCCAACTTTTCTACGGTGCCCGAAGGCATCCGTTCAGGGATGAGACACACCAAGATTAAATCGCCAACATTAAAGTGTGAAGCTCCCTTATGGAAGTTAGCATGAGATTGATAAGATGCATATTGTGTGGTTAGCACTTCATTAATGTGCTTATGTAAATTGTGAAAATGTGAAGCAAATTCTTGTGTAAATTGACTTGACTTATAAGATGAAGGTAACAGATTTAAGTCAAGGGGCACTGGTGCTTTATATCCGTGTACGATTTCATTAAGTGATAAACTTGTGGACCTATTTTTCGAAATGTTGTAAGCTAACTAAGCATGGGGAAGGATTAGATCCCATATATCCTTGTGGTCAACCACAAGACAATGAAGTAAACTATCCAAACTTCTGTTTACCAATTCCGTTTTCCATCCGCCTGTGGACGATAGGCCGACGAAAATAATAATTTGGTGCCCATAATCTTCCAGAGGGTCTTCCAAAAATAACTAGTATACTTCACGTCCCTATCAATTACTATTTGCTTGGGAACACCCCATTGTGCAAAGACTTCCTTAAAATTTAATTTCCGATATGTGACGCATCGTCGGACTTATTTCCAGTGATAAAATAAGCCATCTTGGAGAACTGATCTACTACAACCAGGATGGAATCGTGGTGTCTAATAGTGATGGGGAGACCCAAAATGAAATCCATACTAACCTCTTCCCATGGAATGTGAGGAATCGAGAGAGGGGTATAAAGTACCACATTTGTTTTATTACCCTTTGCTAATTGGCATGCGGGACAACTTCCCAGAATTTTATTAACCGTTGAATTAAGGCCTGGCCATTGAAACTTGTCTTCCACTAACACAATGGTCTTGTCACGACCAAAATGACCACCTAAACCTCCGCTATGTAATTCCCAAACGCTGAAATGGCGTAGGAATGAACGAGGAATACATAGCTTCGAATGCTTAAATAAATAACCGTCCCGAATATAATAGACTGAAATGGTAGTGGGAGAGTTATTTTGCATGGATAAATAGATCTCCTTGAAATCTGGGCAACGAATGTACTCATCCTTAATCCTATCGAACCCAATCACTTTCACTTCTAACATAGACAATAATAACGTGACACGACTAGGAGTGTCTGGCACATAATTTAGAGTTCCCTTAAGATGTTTTATTATAATGGTGTACTCCTGATGATAGGAGACCAATTTATCATTCCTGGAGCTAATCTTATTTTGTGAATTGATAAATATCAATGCCTCGTGCTCCCTTATGCAAGTTAGCATGAGATTGATAAGATGCATATTGTGCGGTTAGCGCTTCATTAATGTGCTTATGTAAATTGTGAAAATGAGAAGCAAATTCTTGTGCAAATTTACTTGACTTATAAGATGGAGGTAACAGATTTAAGTTGAGGGGCACTGGTGCTTTATATTCGTGCACGATTTCAATAGGTGATAAACTAGTGGACCTATTTTTCGAAATATTGTATGCTAACTAAGCATGGGGAAGGATTAGATCACACGTAGCCTTGTGGTCATCCACAAGACAATGAAGTAAACTACCCAAACTTTTGTTTACCACTTCCGTTTGTCCATCCGTCTGTGGATGGTAGGCCGACGAAAATAATAATTTGGTGCCCTTAATCTTCCAAAGGGCCTTCCAAAAATAACTAGTATACTTCACGTCCCTATCAGTTACTATCAGCTTGGGAACGCCCCATTGTGCAACGACTTCCTTAAAATATAATTTCATAATATGTGACGCATCGTCGGTCTTATTTCAAGCGATAAAATAAGCCATCTTGGAGAACCGATCTACTACAACCAGGATGGAATCGTGGTGTCTAATAGTGATGGGGAGACCCAAAATGAAATCCATACTAACGTCTTCCCCTGGAATGGAAGGAATCGAGAGAGGGGTATAAAGTCCCGCATTTGTTTTATTACCCTTTGTTAATTGGCTCGCGCGACAACTTCCCACAATTTTATTAGCCATTGACTTAAGGCCTTGCTAATGAAACTTGTCTTCCACTAACGCAATGGTCTTGTCACGACTAAAATGACCACCTAAACCTCCGCTATGTAATTCCCAAATAATGAAATGGTGCAGGGAAGAATGAGGAATACATAGCTTCGAATGCTTAAATAAATAACTGTCCTGAATATAATAGGCTGAAATGGTAGTGGGAGAGTCATTTTGCATGGATAAATAGATCTCCTTGAAATTCGGGAAACGAATGTACTCATCCTTAATCCTATCGAACCCAATCACTTTCACTTCTAACATAGACAATAATAACGAGACACGACTAGGAGCAGCTGCCACACAATATAGAGTTCCCTTAAGATGTTTTATTATAAAGGTGTACTCCTAAAGATAGCAGACCAATTTATCATTCCTAGGGATAATCTTATTTTCTGAATTGATAAATATCAATGCTTCGTGATCGGATAGGATAACAAACTCCTTAGGGTGTAAATAATGTCGTTAATGTTGGAGGCTTCGAATAACCACATAAAATTCCATATCATAATTAGAATAATTTAGTTTCGGCCACGCGAGCTTCTCACTAAAGTACCCATTTGGATTACCATCCTGACTCAATACACCGATAATACCAACTCCAAAACGCATCACAGGACAATTCAAAAACCTTATTAAAATTGGGCTATCGCAAAAGAGGAGCTTCCGACATTCGTGATTTAACTATTTCAAACGCTCTAGTTGCCGATTTTTTCCATGTGAAATCACCCTTCTTCATGCACTCCGTGATCAGTGCCATGTTATTACTAAAATCTCGAACAAATCGGCGGTAAAAAGTAGCGAGGCCATGAAAACTCCGAACATCCCATATGTTGGTGGGTTCCGGGTAATCGTTAATGGCTTGGACCCTCTTAGGATCAACATGTATGCCCTCTGAACTCACAAAATATCCAAGGAACTCCACAGAAGGAACATTGAACGAGCATTTTTTAAGATTAACAAAAAATTGTTCCTTTCGCAACATGGTAAGTACTATCCTCAAGTGCGACTCATGATCGTTCGGAGAGGCGCTAAAGACTAAGATATCATCAAAATATATAACAACGAATTTTACTAGGAAAGTCTTGAACAATAGAGTCAACAACCTCGAAAATATACTCGGGCCATTCGTGAGCCCTTCCCCTAGCACCAACCACTCATAAAGTCTGTCTTTTGACTTGAAAGTCGTCTTCCACTCATCTCCCTCCATAATACTTATTTGGTGGTAACCACTCTTAAGATACAATTTAGAGAAAGTCGTGGCCCCTGCTAACAGGTCCAACAAGCCATCCAAGCGAGGGATGGGAAACCTGTATTTGAAAGTTATTTTATTAATGGCCCTATATTCCACACACATTCTCCATGAACCGTCTTTCTTAGGGACCAATAAGGCAGTTACGGTACAAGGACTCTTGCTATGATGGATGAACCCCCTACTTAGCGAATCAGAAATTAATTTTTGCAATTCGAGGTAAGCGGAGGGGTTAAGTCGATAATGGGGAAGGTTGGGCCAAGAGGAACCCGGAATGAAAACAATCTCCTGTTGAATATCTTTCATGGGGGGTAACTCGGATGGTAAATCTTCTTGGTAACATACTTAAATTCTTCTAAGAGTTTCTTCAGTGCTAGTGGTAAGTTCTCAAAGGGGAACTATCTTCATTGACTTGTAAGCATACAAATGCATATATGACACCATCCATAAAGGTATCATTCCAAACTCCTTACCAATCAGTCTTAATGTTTTCTTCTCTACTGGAATAATCGTGTCCTTAGAAGGGACCCACGGATCCTTAGGCGGAGTTGATGCAGGCCCACACGTTGACACTGTAAAGACGACAAACTAATCACGACTGCCTCTCAACGATCTAATTCTACACTCGCAAAAAATCTCAACGCAGTGCACAGGCTATGCAACTATATCAATTAGATGCTAACGTATGGGTAGCCAAACTGATTAGGATCAAATAAAGGCTATAGGCCAATATTCTTTCTGGCAAAAAGGACCCTCCCAGTCCGATCGAGCGGAGGTTGTACTAAAAGAGATCTACCAAAAGTTACGTTCTGAAACAATAGATCTCTCCCAACGAAAAGTAAACGAGGTTCTCTAATCCTCTCAAAAAATAAATCAATCAATATAGACATAAAATCGATCGAAGAAAACCACGATTATTCTAAAGCTATCAAGATTCAACGCTAAAGTTTTCCACCATGGGAAAGATCTTGGAAAAGAAACACACGAAGGTAGAAGTTTTCGTTACCCAATCAGAGTGGATGATTCTGATTTCACTAACTTGGATTGCTCTACAATAGCTCCACCGGAGTCACGCCGGATGGAGAGAAAACTCGTCCTCCTTCGTCGCTTCATGTCGGAGTTGGAATCCACAAGGGGGGATCTTTTCCTTGGCCGAATTTCACCCAAAAGGAAAGAGGTTGGTCAGTTTTGGTAGGGATGAGGGTGGTTAGATTTGTGTAGAGGAATGGTGGCCAGGTTTTGAAATGGTGGAGGCTAGAGGGTGGAGGAGGAGAGGCCGAGAGAGAGGAAGTGGGAGATGATGTCGGCTAGAATAGGCTGAGAAGACCTTGGATGAATTTTGAAAAGGAGGGCGATAAAGATCTCAATGAGGATTTAAGGGACTCAAATTCTTATCATTCATTATTCTATCAAATCCTTCATAACCATGGCTATATATAGCCTACACCACTCCATGTCCTCCATTCAAAATTCAAAATGAAACTATGATGGTTATATGTACCTATCATGAAATAAAAACAATATAAAAATTAAATGCATGAAATTAAACACTCTTGATGGTTATTGGCATCCATCATACATGAAATGAAATAAAAACTTAAAATAAAAATTGCTAAAATAATAATTGATAGAATATAAATTATATAATTATTTAATTTATAATTATATATTTTATTTAATGGCGGCGACAGTCGTCGAGCAAATCATGTAGCGGCGGCGGCGTTGGCGAAGAAACGCCGTGGTAGATTTTCATCTTCGATCTTGCAACAACGATCGTCCTAATCCACGAACTCTCTATGATGGTGATCAACGCCCGCATCAGCATCGTCTCCATCAATCCTCCCCCGCTCAAAAGTACTCATCACCGATGAGTTGGTCTGAAAGTACCGGCATAGGAGAGCATCATCCAAAAGAGCCACCTCCGATTGGAGACTGATTGAGAGAGCTATCCAGAAACAAGCTCACCCCAAACCCATTTGAAAATGTGGTAGAACTAAACAGACAGGCAGATATTTCAAGTGGTGGAGAAACATATGGCGTTAAATCAGAAACATTAAAAATAGGGGAAATACCCCAATCAGTTGGTAACTTCAAAAGATATGCATTTTCTCCTAATTTCTTTAATATCCGAAAAGATCCAGCTCGCCGATTTGCCAACTTTTTTATAGTGCCTGAAGGCATCCGTTCAGGGATGAGACGCACCCAAACAAAATCGCCAACCTTAAAGTGAGACGCTCTTTTATGTAAGTTAACATGAAATTGATAAGATGTATATTTTGTGGTTAGCACTTCACTAATGTGCTTATATAAATAATGAGCATGAGGGGCAAAATCTTGTGCTAGTTGACTTGCGCTATAATATGGCGGTAACGAAATCAAGTCAAATGCCACTAGTGCTTTATATCCCTGCACGATCTCATTAGGCGATAAACTAGCATGTAAGTAATAAGACGCAACTTGATTGAGTTATTTTTTAAAAGTGCGCCTAAGTATCTTACTACCGTGAGGAGTGAACCCATATGCTACATGTCTTAACCCAAATACGAAGGATAATGGGGTTAAGTCAGGTGGCACAGGAGCCTGATAATCGAAGATGATTTTAATGGGCTCCAAATTCGTAGTTTTAATTTTATATTTAATATACTCACGCTTGGCATAAAGATATGCCAAGGAGTAACACTCATCATGAACAATAGAGTTGGACGCTTTTGGATGTGAAAGGATGAGCGAGCAATACAACTCTATGGACCCAACTATAGTCACTAACGTATGGACATGAGGGTCATCAAAAGGTGGTGGGCAAATGCATGCAACCGGGTATGGTATATAAGTATTTCTAGGGGACACTACATCCAGAGGCACAATAGCCAAAGAGACAGAAACAATCACAGTCGAGGACAGAACCATAGACGTACATTAGGGAAAACGAACAGTCAAATGTAACGCGTAGATAGATCTACAGGATGCGTTGTATGGTCGAAAAACTTGTGCGCTCAACTTAGTAATATTTATACGCTGAGACAACGCCAATATAGGAACTAATAAAGTGGGCGTAACACAAAAACTCAGACTAGGACTACCGGTTCCACGTCTTAAAAAGTCCACTGATGTGGGAAAATAATCAGGAGGAAGGGTCGGCAAAATCAAACCCATGATAAAATCTGAATCATTATAAGTTTCACCCAATGGTGATAACATCAAGGAACTCTCATCCGAGTGTATAACACAAGAATCATCCAAAAGTACCCTTTCCTCAGATGGTAACTCATCCACAATAGTAATAGGGCAATCCTCACTCTCAGACTCCTCAGATAACTCAGATACAATCTCAGTGGGTGCGATCGTAAACTCTATCACTATGGCGATCATATCATGGAGAGGGCACTCAATACTAGGGTGGTCAGACAAAACACTAGCACTGCAAATAATAGGTAACAGAATACTCTCATAGATCAGAATGTAATCATCTCATGCATCGTCTTCTAAATCACTTGGGATTCCCTCACTGTCAGAATCATCAGACTCATCGGGCACTAGCGTACATGACATAATACTCTCACCTAGCTGGTCATCTTTAGGATTAAGAGATACTATATCCATATAAGAATTCTCAGAGTTATCAGTCACATCTCAAGGGGCCTAGACGTCAAGGCTAAAGGAGACAAAGCTCTAGTAGTAAAATCTTTTGATTCCAAGACATATGACCTATTAGTAATGGTTTCCCTAAAGGTGGGTGGTGGTACTAAGACGAACTTTCCCTTCTGAAACGAGCGAGTCTTATTCTTATGAACGTTGTGCTTCTAAATATCCAATGCAGCATTAAAAGTGGTGTTTAGGTCTGTGTGACCATAACACAGTAATTTACCCCGGATGTCGGGGTTTAACCCATTACAAAATCTAGAGTGGGTGAGCTCTGACATCTCCTTTACACCACACCTAACCATCATATCCTTAAAAATACTCATATACTCAGAGACCGACTTATTCCCTTGTTTAAGGGTTTCCAAATATCAAACATCTGCATTCGATTGTTAGTAGGGACGTACTGGTCTGTCAGCATGGCCTTCAAGTTTGCCCAACCAATGAGTAATTCACCGTTCTAGGATCTAAGACATCATTCCTCATTAAACCAGAATATATTAGCTCTACCTAACAACTTATTTCTCGCCACTCGCACCTTATCCGTGTTAGTCGATTTGTACCACTCAAAGTAACACTCTATTTTCATAACCCAGTCTAGGAAAACTTGGGGTTCTCCCAATCCATCGTACGATGGGGGTTTGACACGGACGACCCTAGTAATATCAAACTCATTCGATGCACGCGAGAATGTTCATTATTATTGTTATTGTTAATGTTATAGTTATTATTTCCTTCTGCACGTTGGTTGGCGGGTTGATTACGGGGAGCCGCGAGATTTACTCTCGGTCATGGAGAGCCTCCTTAAAAGTGGTCATCTGTTTAGTGAAATCCTGGTGGAGTTCCTCAATTGCTTTGGGACCGTGACCCTCATCCCATTCGTCCGCCATATGGGAAGAAGACGGGGTATACTCTGTACCTAATCTAGTGCACATGTAGTGAATAAAATACTCTAACCCAAATAATTTTGTAAAGATAGATTTATTCCCGCTTAATAAGTAAGGTAATAAAATATATTTTTTTATTTTCTTACTGAAAATAAATAATAAATTATTAAAAAAAGTTTTTGATTTTTTTGCTAAAAATAAAAAAATTTAGGCTGCTATTGGCAGAGCCGGAGAAAATTTTTTTGTATTTTTTTGACAAATAAATAGTGTTGGACAACTGTGTGTCGGCGTACTAAATAAAAGTGGGAGGGTGTCGATTAGAAAATTGACGTGAACCTCCCTCTGATACCAAATTGATGCAGGCCCACACTTTGACACCATAAAGTCGACGAACTAAGCATGATTGCCTCTCAACGATCTAATTCTACACTCGCACAAAATCTCAACGCATTGCACATGCTATGCAATTATATCAATTAGATGCTAACGTACGGGTAGCCAAACCATTTAAGATCGAATAAAGACTATAAGACAATATTCTTTCCGTCAAAAAGTACCCACCCGATCCGATCGAGCCGAGGTTGTACCAAAAGAGATCTACCAAAAGTTACGATCCAGAAATGGTAGATCTCTCCCAACAAAATGTAAACGAGGTTCGACAATCCTCTAGAAAAATTAATCAATCAAGATAGACAAAAAATCGATCGAAGAAAACCAAGATTATTTTAAAGCTCTCAAGATTCAACGCTAAAGTTTTCCACCACAGGAAAGATCTAGGAAAAGAAACACACGACGGTAGAAGTTTTCGTTTCCCAATCCGAGTCGATGGTTTTGATTTCACTAACTTGGATCGCTCTTCAACGGCTCCTCCAGAGTCACGCCGGATGGTGAGAAAACTCATCCGCCTTCGTCGCTTCACGTCGGAGTTAGAATCCACAATGGGGGATCTTTGCCTTGGCCGAATTTCACCCAAAAGGAAAGAGGTTGGTCGGTTTTGGTAGGGATGAGGGTGATCGGATTTGTGTAGAGGAATGGTGGCCGGGTTTTGAAATGGAGGAGGCTAGAGGGTGGAGGAGGAGAGGCCCAGAGAGATGAAGGGGGAGAGGAGGTCGGCTAGAAGAAGCGGAGAAGACCTTGGTCGAATTTTGAAAAAGAGTGGGAAAAAGATCTCAAGGAGGATTTTAGGGATTCAAATTCTTACCATTCATTATTCTATCAAATCCTTCATAACCATGACTATATATAGCCGACACCACTACATCTCTTCCATTCAAAATTCAAAATGAAACTATGAAGGTTATATGCACCTATCATGAAATAAAAATAATACAAAAATTAAATGCATGAAATTAAACACTCTTGATGGTTATTGGCACACCCATCTTACATGAAATGAAATAAAAACTTAAAATAAAAATTGCTAAAATAATAATTGATACAATATAAATTACATAATTATTTAATTTATAATTATATATTTTATTAAATGGCGGCGGCAGTCATCGAGAAAAACATGTAGCGGCTGTTGAAGTTGGTGACCGGGCGGTCTGGCGGTTTGTCTTGGCGGGTTGAAGACCGCGCGGTCTGGCGGTTTGTCTCAGTCGGCTTGGAGACCGGGCGGTCTGGCGGTCTACCCTGGCAGTCTCTCTTCCTCTCTGGTGGTAGCCGTGCGGTTAGCCCTGCTGTCTAACCGCGCGGCTTGTGCGGTTTGTTTTGTATAGTCCGCTTGTCCTGTAAATTATAGTCCCACATCTCTTATTTGTATTCTCTCATCTCTCCTCCATTCTATATAAAGGAGGGCATACCTTTGTAATAGATATCTTTTTTGGATAATAAAATTTCAATTATTCAAAAGTTTATTCGCTTGTTCTCTACTTTTCGCATCCTTTCACTACTTTCTAACATGGTATCAGAGGACATGGTCATTTCCTCCTGATTCTGTGCGCTCTCTGTTGCTCGCGGCTTGTTTTCCGCGTTCTGCGACTTGATTCGCGGCTTGCCCTCTCTTCTATCCGCGCGGTTTGTTTCTATCCGCGCGGCTTGTTTCTGTCCGCCGCCCTGTTCGCGCGGCTTGCTTCTACTTGGTTCTCTTCTCCTACTACTCTTTGTCGCAGCGACCTGTTTCGTTGTCGCCGCGCTCCTTGTTCTTTCTTGCCTCTCCGACTTCCTAGTCGTTGCGGTCTGTCTCTGTCCGCGTGTCTTGTCTTTATACTCGCGGTTTGCTGCTGTGATCTGCCTGACCGTGCGGGTTGTTCCTTTTTCACCCGCATCTTGGTCGCGGTCACCTGCTCTTCTCTTCTCTCCTGTTCGCTCGGCCTTCTCAGTCCGCGCGACCTCTTCCCCGCTGGACCTTTGCCTGCTTTTTAGCCTGCTTGCTAGTCGCCTCGGCCTCATCTTTGGCCGTGCGACTTGTTCTCCTCTGTTCGCCCGACTTTTTCAGGTCGTGCGACTTCTTTCCCTCTGCTTTGCTCGGCTTCTTGGGAACGGCCTTCCTAGCCGCCCGACCTATTTTCTGGTCGCCCGGCTTGGTGATCTATTCTCTTCTCGTGGCTTGTTCTTCTCGTCGCGGTTTGCTCCTCTCTTGCTTCCATGGCTTTCCTCTCCTCCAGCCTGTCCGCCTCCGTGGTCACCTCTTCTGGTAGTGCTCATGTTGTGACTCGCGGATGATGGCTCATCGACTCTGGTGCAACAAATCATATGACAGGCAACCCTCAATGTTTCTCTCTTCTTGACACACAGGCTCAGTTGCCCCCGGTCATTGTTGCTGATGGATCTCCCTCCCCGGTCCATGGGACAGGCATGGTTCAAGTCACTCCATCTCTCTGCTTGGCTGATACCCTCTATGTGCCCAAGTTTCCGTGCAACTTATTATCGGTTACTTCTTTATGCAAGCAACTACGGTGTTCTGTCACATTCACCCCTACCTCTTGTGCTTTTCAGGATCCGGATTCCCAACGGACGATTGCTACCGGGACTGAGAGTGGTGGCCTCTACTTCCTCGACAACGTTTCTGCTCTATCCGCCTTCTCCTCCTCCTCTACAGATCTTCTCCAATGGCATCTTCGCCTTGGACATGCTCCTCCCCGAATTCTACGACAGCTCCTGCCGCACCTCCCTCCTCATCATCCTCCTCTAAACTGTGATGCATGTCAACTTGGCAAACATCACCGGTCCCCCTTCCCACCAACGCAAAGTCGGGGCTCTTCCCATCCGTTCGACCTCGTTCACTCTGACATATGGGGTCCCGCTCCTACCCTCACCATCGGTCGGGGCAGTTCCTATTTTGTCACCTTCATTGATGATTTCTCGCGATCTACGTGGGTATATCTTCTCAAAGATCGCTCCGAGTTGTTCTCTGTTTGGACCTCCTTTTATTCGATGGTTAATACTCAGTTTGCTACGTCTATTAAAATCCTTCGTTCTGACAATGCTAAGGAGTATCTTAGCCGCGACTTCTCCTCCTTTTGCACTCACCATGGTGTTATTCGTCAAACCAGCTGTGTCTACACCTCACAACAAAATGGGGTGGCGGAACGCAAAAACCGTCACCTCCTTGATGTCGCTCGCACTATGATGACTCAAATGCATGTTCCTCGCTCCTATTGGGGCTATGCTGTCCTCCTCTCCTGCTATCTCATCAATCGCCTTCCCTCCACCGTTCTCCACGGTGCTACCCCCTTCTCCATTCTTTATCCGAACAAGGATCCCTTTCCTCTTCCTCTACACATCTTTGGGTGCACCGCTTTTGTGCACTCTCCCGCTGCCACCCGTGATAAACTCTCACCCCGTGCCACCAAATGTGTCTTTCTGGGCTACTCTCCCACTCAGAAAGGCTATTGTTGCTTTGACCCTGTTACCCGCAAGCAATTTGTCTCTGCGGATGTCACCTTCTTTGCCAATGCATCTTACTTCTCTCCCTCCTCCTCTTCTCCTCCTCCTGCTCCTACTTCTCATACCACCCCATCCATTCCCTCTGCTCCCACTGAGGTTCCGTCCTCTCCACCCACTCCACCGTCTTCCCCATCCTCCTCATCTCCACCCTCTACTCCGCTTTCTCCCTCCACTCCGCTGCCATCTCTCTCTACTCCCGGGCCAGCTCTCTCCACCACGGATACTCCGGATACTGAGGCACCTGCTGACCTGGATCTCCCGATTGCTCTTCTCAAAGGGGTTCGGGCTTGTACCCACCATCCACTTGCTGCGGTTGTTTCCTACGATCTCCTTACCCCTGCTCGCCGAGCCTTTGCCCTGGCTATCTCGGCCACTACCACCCCACGTTCCTACCAGGAGGCCCTTACTATTCCTCACTGGAAAGTTGCCATGGATAAGGAGATTGCTACTCTCACTGAACGGGGTACCTGGACCCTTGTTCCGCCTCCTTTCGGCACAGATGTTGTTGGTTGTCGCTGGGTCTTCGTGGTGAAGTTTCTCCGGATGGCAGTGTGGATCGTTATAAGGATCGCCTGGTTGCCAAGGGTTTTACCCAAACTTATGGGGTTGATTACTTTGACACTTTCTCTCCCGTGGCTCGCCTCAGCACTATTCGGGTTCTTCTCTCTGTGGCTGTCAACAGGGATTGGCCCATCTCGCAGCTAGATGTTAAGAATGCCTTCCTCTATGGAGATCTGCAGGAAGCTGTTTACATGGAGCAACCTCCTGGGTATGTTGCTCAGGGGGAGACACGGGTATGCCGGCTAAAGAAGGCTATCTATGGCCTCAAGCAGAGTCCTCGTGCCTGGTTTGACAAGTTCAGTGGCATTGTTGCGGCCATTGGTTTTACACGAAGCTCAGCAGATCACTCCTTGTTTGTTCGGAAAACCTCCTCTGGTCTTGTTGTTCTTGCGGTTTATGTTGATGACATTCTTCTTACTGGCGATGACCAGGATGGGATACTGATGACCAAGAAACACCTTCGTCAACATCTGGTTACAAAGGATATGGGCTCCCCGAAATACTTTCTGGGGATTGAAATCTCTAGAAAGCCCAACTCCATGGTCCTTTCACAACGGAAGTATGCTCTTGATCTTTTAAAGGATGCAGGACTCACTGGTGCTAAACCTGCACGTTGTCCTATGGCTGCTGGAGAAGACAAAACTTGGACAGATGACTCACCTCTTCTCTCTGATCTTACGAGATACCGGCGTCTGGTGGGCAAGCTCATATATCTCACGGTAACCAGACCCGACATCTCCTATGCTGTTGGCAAGGTGAGCCAGTTTATGCAAGCTCCGAGGGAGTGTCATCTACAATCTGCTCTGAGGATATTAGAGTATATTAAAGCTGCTCCAGGGAAAGGACTCATATTTCAGAAGAATGGTCACCTAAGGGTTGAAGCTTACTCTGATTCAAGCTATGCGGATGACAAAGGGGACCGCAAATCGACTTCAGGTTTCTGCACATTTGTTGGAGGCAATCTTGTGAGTTGGAAGAGCAAGAAACAGTCTGTCGTTTCCAGGTCTAGTGCAGAGGCGGAATATCGTAGCATGGCATCGACTACATGTGAGTTGAAGTGGTTGCGGGCTCTCATGCTTGACCTAGGAGAGGTTTACAACTATCCTCTTCCTATGTTCTGTGACAATAAGGCCGCGATACACATTTCCAAAAATCCGGTCTTTCATGAGAGAACAAAACACATAGAAGTCGACTGTCATTTTATTCGAGAAGAAATATTGAAGAAACAGATTTGCACTCCATTTGTCACGTCCGACAACGAGTTGGCAGATGTCTTCACCAAGCCGGTGTCCGCTTCCTTTTTCCACATCTGCGACAAGCTGGGCATGATCGATATATATGCTCCAGCTTGAGGGGGTGTTGAAGTTGGTGACCGGGCGGTCTGGCGGTTTGTCTTGGCGGGTTGAAGACCGCGCGGTCTGGCGGTTTGTCTCAGTCGGCTTGGAGACCGGGCGGTCTGGCGGTCTACCCTGGCAGTCTCTCTTCCTCTCTGGTGGTAGCCGTGCGGTTAGCCCTGCTGTCTAACCACGCGGCTTGTGCGGTTTGTTTTGTATAGTCCGCTTGTCCTGTAAATTATAGTCCCACATCTCTTATTTATATTCTCTCATCTCTCCTCCATTCTATATAAAGGAGGGCATACCTTTGTAATAGATATCTTTTTTGGATAATAAAATTTCAATTATTCAAAAGTTTATTCGCTTGTTCTCTACTTTTCGCTTCCTTTCACTACTTTCTAACAGCGGCGTTGGTGTTGGCGAAAAGATGTCGTGGTAGAATTTCATCTTCGAGCTTGTGACAATGATCGTCATAATCCACGAACTCTCTATGACGGGGATCAATGGTCGCATCAGCATCGTCGCCATCAGGAGTGGGCTCAAAGATAATGGTCTTGCCATTAAATCTGAACTCATATGTGTTAGCTTGCCCTAAGTGAGTAACATCATGGTCATAAAGCCATGTGCGTCCTAGTAAGACAAGACAGGCATCCATGGGGATGATGTCACAACAAACTTTTTCAATGTAAGCCTTGATTGTAAGGGGAACCAAACAACGCTTCGAAACTGGAATGAATATCTTATTTACCGAAGAAACCTTATAGGGGTGATGGTGTGGCTTCGGTGTTAACAACATTCATGACACCGCATTTTTAGAAATTACATTCATACAGCTTCCACAATCAATGATCAACTTACACCACTTCTCTACACTCTTAAAATTCAACAAAAAAATATTCGTCCTATTCAAATCGCTCATTGCACGCGGAGTAGCCAAAATACATCTCATCCCCATCATATTAATATCATCCTTGATATCGCTAGGCACTCCTTCTGTTTCAGACTCATCACCAGCCTCATACACGAGCTCGACGGACTCAGATGAGGTATCTAAAACGGATAGGGGCTTGGGCTTGGTAGGACATTCACTAGCATAATGACACGGAATACCGCAAGCAAAACAAGTAGCACTCGTTTTACTGATCCTACCCACCAGCACTCTCTCACCCGTAGGGTTTTTCATATTCCTAGCTATAATGACAACAGAGTGTGAGTCAGTGGACCAGAACTTACTCTTCTCTGTATAGGTGGTTGTGGGCGGTGGTCCTAAGATGGACTTTCCCTTCTGAAACGATCGAGTTTTAGAGTTTTGAACATTGTTCTTCTCGATATCCAATGAGGCGTTAAAATTCGTGTTTAGGTCGTTGTGGCCATAACGTAGAAGTTTACCCTGAATGTCAGGGTTTAGCCCCTTACAAAACCTAGTTAGGGTGATCTCTGGCATGTCCTTAACATCACACCTGACCATCATGTCCTTGATAAGGCTCATGTACTCAGCGACCGACCTATTTCTTTGTTTAAGGGTAGCTAAATCTTCAAAAATTTGCATCTGATGATACACAGGGACGTACTGGTCTGTAAACATGGCCTTCATGCCTGCCCAACTAATGGGTGGTAAGCCATTCACGGCTCCCAGGCATCGTTCCTCATTCAACCAGAATATCTTAGCTCTACCAAATAGTATCACCCTCGCAACTCGTTCCTTATCAACGACAGTAAGCTTATGGCATCTTTTGAGTTTGATATTACTAGGGCAGTTCGAGTCAAACCCCCATCGTACGATGGATTGGGTGAAACGGTGCACGCGGTTCATGATCATTATTAATATTATTATTCCCTTCCTCATGTTGGTTGGCGGCTAGATTACTGGGAACCGGGAGATTTAATCTCAGTTCGTGAAGCGTCTTCCTAATCGCCGTCAACTGATCAGTGAACTCCTGCCAGAGTTCATCAATCGTTGTGGGACCGTGTCCCGTTCGACCACCATATATGAGGAAGATGGGAAATACACACCTAATCTAGTGCGCATGCAATGAATAATGTTTCTTACCCATAAAATTGATGAAAGACAGATTTGTTCCCGCTTAATAACTAGGGTAGTTAATTTTTTTTTTGATTTTCTTGATGAAAATAATAAGGAGATTATTTTAAATTTTCTTTTTGATTTTTTTGCAGAAAAATAAATGTTCTAGGCCGCTATTTGCAGACCAAAAATAAAAAATTTCTTTTGTCGTTTTGGTCAACAAATCGTGTAAGTGCGTGTCGGCGTTCTAAGAAAATTTAGGATGGTACCAATTATTAAATTGGCATGAACCTGGATCTGATACCAAATTGATGTAGGCTCGCACATTGACTCCGAAAAATTACGGCAAAACACGAATTACTCTCTATGTCCTAATTCTACGTTCGCACAAACAACTTTCAGTGGAGCACACACATTATTCAGTTTTATCAATCAAACGCTAACGTACGGGTAGCCACACCATTTGAGATCAAACAAATGCTATATGCCAATATTAGGCTAAAAGGACCCACCCTGTCTGATCGAGCGAATGTTGTACCAAAAGAGATCAACCAAAAATTATGATTCGGAAATAGCAGATCTCTCCCAACAAAATGTAAACGAGGTTCGCCAATTCTTTCGAACTTAAATAAAATTAAGAGGAACAGCAAACCGATCGGAAAAAACCACGATAAATCCAACGCTATCAAGAGATCAAGCTAAGGTAAATCCACCACAAGAAAATCTAGAGAGAAACACACAAAAAGTAGAACTTTTCGTTACCCCATTTGGAGACAGTTTGTATTCTCCAACATATGATCGCTTTTCACCGAATCCACTAGAGTCGCGCCGAATGGAGAGAAAATTCGCCTGCATTCCTCGCTTCACGCTGGAATTGATTCCACAAGACAGTTTGTTGCTCCTTAGCCGAACTCTTCAAGGAGGTGGCCGGCCGAATTCTTTCAAGGTGGAAGAGGAAGGGCGGCTTGTAGTTTGCCGAAACCCTAAGAGGACTTGGGGGAGGCCAACAGTTTGGAGAGAGAGGGGAGAGAGGAGGGTGTCCGAATTCTTCAAAGATGAAAGCGGGGGCGGGGGGGGGGGGGGGACTTGAGAGATGGGAGAGTGCAAGGGGGGATCTCAATTTCAGATTTTAATCTTTAAAATTCATCAACTTGATGAAATCTTCAACATTAAGGCCTTACATAGGCTTACAACACATTTGGCTACATGCAGCCCAAATAAAATTAAAACACATGCATAAATTAAAACACAACATGAAAATAAAAGTGCACAGAAAAATAACAATGGAATTCAAAGAAATATTAATAAGTCGTCTTGCACCGGGGGCGGAGATTGTCGTGTCTCTCCACAAGGTCTCCACGACGTCGCAAGTCTTTGATTAGAGAGGACGATCGATCATCCGTAAGCATGTTGGCATCATCTTCAACATATTGGAGATTGCCGTCTCCATCACACACATAAGACCATTAGGAGAATTTGGAATATTTGGATTATGTTGGTTTTACTCATATGAGATGAGTGAAGGACTGGAATCAGCCAGACATTGAGTGTGTCAAGTCTACTCAGCCAGGCGCTGAGTGTGCCGAGACCACTCGATGCTTTCGTCGAGTTAAATGTTGATTCATCGAGTTAGCGTTGAGAGCGTCGAGACCAGTTGACGATTCGTCGAGTCAATTGTTGATTCATTGAATGATGGCACTGAGAGCGTCGAGACCATTTGATGCCTTTGTCATGTTAAATGTTGACTTGTCGAATTAGGCGCTGAGAGAGTCGAGACCATTCGACACCTTCGTCGAGTTAAATGTTGACTCGTCGAAATAAGCATTGAGAGAGTCGAGAGCATTCGACACCTTTGTCGATTCAAATGTTGATTCGACGTGTTAGGCGTTGAGTGCTCTCGATGCTTCGTCGAGTCAAATGTTTCTTCGTCGACGTGAATACTCGATGAATTCCATTTCATCCGGTTTAATTCCTTTAAGTCCGGTTCGGCGTGTTCTGCTGGTATCGGTTGGCTCGGTATGTAAGATCCCTTTTTTTTGCAACAACCCGGGGTCTTAGGCCCAGAACCGCCGATTTGCGGTGACACCTTCGCACCCGGGAAGGTCATCACTACAAAATGTCGATCCTGCCGGCCAAATCGATCACCATCGACCGAATGTATAATGAATGAAAGTGTAAGCATCCAAGTCCACAATAGAAAGAGGAAATCACATGACAAATAAATAGTCCACATCGCGAGAAAGTGAATACAGGCTTAAGCCCGGTACATGATAACCTCACTACAATTCACTCATAAAAGTAAAACTACTAATACTCGGCTCCACTCACGGATCCAGATACCTGTCCACCCGAGCTACACTGGCCCATCTCCATCTGCACCGTACCCTGCTGGTGTTGCGTCTCCTGCGGCTGTTCCCTGTCTCCTATCCGGAGCAACTAAAATATGGTGGTCAAACGACCGTCAGTCAAACTAGACTCAGTCAACAATCCCCCACCCCTCTAACCGTGGCTCCTAGGCACCGGGAGAAAAGGAGTGAAAAGGAGGACGAAAAGCAAGGCGTAATCAAGCAGGTGATATCTACCCTAAGGAATAAAATATTAAGGTATGACAGGGGTATCACAATAATTAAACATGAGTTAACAAGTATGTAACAAAAGTAAACAGTAAGGAGTA
The DNA here is from genome assembly GCA_039583875.1 of Platanthera guangdongensis. NCBI lineage: Eukaryota > Viridiplantae > Streptophyta > Magnoliopsida > Asparagales > Orchidaceae > Platanthera > Platanthera guangdongensis. The sequence continues at coordinate 81,537,259 of CM077159.1, forward strand.
GCAAGGAAGTAAAAGCAGTAAGAAGAGTAAGTTAGAGAAACAAGAAATATAACCGTTGATTTATAGGGATTACCCCTATAGACCACGGGGTCGTTTTGCGGGGCCTATCGTATAAAATGTCCCATACCATTTTATATGATAGGTGTCAGGGGTTAAATGCAATGATTATGCTATGACATACAAGTATGCTATGGTATGAACATGTAAGTGCAACTCACACACACGACTCTATGCGCACAGACCTTTAGTTCCCCTTTTTGGAGTTAGCTAAACTCTCAGGAGCCTCCGTCGTGGCAAAACTGAGACACTGGGTTGGGCCTCTCCACTCCTAGACTGGTAATCACACTACCCCGTCTAGCCACTCACGTATGTTTCCGTATTATTCCTAGCAAACCAACTAGTCTCCCGAGTCAACATACCGACGACGGTGTGATCGATCGTCCAATACCGAGGATCCACCAATGTTATGCACTTGCAACCATGATAGTTTGTATCTAATTATAGTACCGAGCCTCCAGCTCTTTAGACTACCGAGCCTACTAGTTCACCATGTTCCCGAGCCCACGGCTCCCTGGACTAATCAAGTCTCCTTTTTTTCCAAGTCACCGAACATCCAGCTCCCCGGACTTCCAAATCAATACCGAGTCCATTTAACTCTACTAGTAAGCCCTTAGGCCACGTGCCTACGCTATCCTTTCTCTACCAATTCATCTCCCTACGTGTACAGGTGTGAGTGTAAGGTGAAACTATTATTAGGGTTACTCTTGCCCAAATTATTCCTAAGGTTTACGTTAGCCCAGAACTGCCCAAGGTATTGCCTGTGAAGGGCTCTCAAAGGCACTAGGAACTATAATGGGATTACGCCCAAAGCTCCCTTTTGCAAGGCACTTAATATTATTGATTTCTACCCTTGATCAGATCTCTCATTTATTTACCCAAACCAGCAACCTACTAAGGATTCAACTCTTCAAATTCATTACCCACTCTAGTTCAGTTTCCACAGTTACTATATGCAGACCACCCTATACTATATGAGATGTATAAAGGAGGTACTCCGGATTTTCTTCCAAGTCTCCTATAAAATTTAGCAGAGGTATATCATAATAAGTTTAGTCTAAAATCAGAGAATCATAATTTTCCTAATTAATTTGATATTTATTGAATTTTCCCAAATGTTTGGCCTTGGACAATTTTGAACATGAACTATATGATTTTCTTAAGTAATGGCCACCCAAAAATTTTGAACACTAAATAACAGAGGTATATGACTATATATTAATTTCCATAATTTTTCAGAAAATATGTGACCTCTAATTAATTTATCCAATATAATTCCCATAATCATATGTAAAGAATGAAGTACCATAATTACTCATCAGAAAATTATATAAAAATTACAAAATCTTAATATGGTTCAGCAAAGATCATTGTACAAAAATCATAATTTTAGAGGCTAGCTAAACTCCAAAATAAATTAAATAAAATCTTCAAGGGAAATAATACGTAATGAAGCAACCCTTAGAAATATTCTTCCAAAAATCCCATAACTATTCCCAGAGCTTTAAAACATAATAAGGAGTCCCATGGCTAAAGTTCATCAATTTCCAGCAAGTAGTTCCTTCATAATAAATTTTTAAGCAAATATTACAAATTACTAAATTGTTAATGAAGTATCCAAAATAATAATCCTAAATTCATAACAAAAATATCCAGAGCTTTTACAAACTTTAAACACCACTCATCCCAAATTTCAAGTGATTTTAAAGTGATTTGATAGCCTAATACTCCAAATTAGTTTTGGTGCCCTAAACTAGGGTTAGGGTTTTGAGGGGTTTAAGACTTCCAAATTCCCTAAACTTTTAACCAGAGGACTATACCAACCCTATGAAGCTCTCCACCAATTTCCAAGTCATTCAAGGTCATTTGGCCCCATGTCCTTCAAACCCTAAGAATCCCCATTAAGGGACCTACCCTAGGGTTCTAGGGCTACCCTACTCTTAACCACCCCAAATTACATTGGAGGGTCTGTCATACCATAGAGAATCATTGGCCAAAATATCAGCCTCTGTTGAGGTGATTTGACCACTCAAACCCAAAGGGGGTGTTTTGACCTAATTAGCCCTATAAGGATCAACTTAGGGTTGAATAAAACCTAATCAAAACATCTTCAAAGGAGATGAAATTTGTACCAGAGCCCTAAAATGCTCTCTAAGATCACCCACCAAAATTTGGGGGGATTTTGAGGTGTGTATGCCACCTAATTAAGTTATAATTTGTTTATTAAATTTTCAAAAAAAACTATAGAAGTTGTTTTTCCAAAAATTCTAATTTTTTGAGAGTCTAAGGATTAGGCTATGAGGAGCCTATGTTCAAATTTCAAAGCATTTGGATGAGTGATTTGGTGTGAGCACTAATTCTAATGTCTGGTCATGCCTATGTATAGGTTGAACCAAAACGAGTGCTGTGGTCAAACCATGAATCCAAACGGAGTGAAATTAATTTTAAATTACACTAGACATAAAGGGCTACATTGTCTTTGTTGACCACTTTTACCGTAGAGGACTCTAAGTATTTGTAATAATTACAACCATCTACTGCTTATAATCTCCAAAAAAAACAATTAATATTATCAAATTACTTGATCAAAAATGGATGGCATCCGCTCATCCTCAACCTCCAGCCAAGGGCCGAGATTGGCCCAACCTGGAGCCTATTCCAGCCCACTTTTCGGCCAGCCCGACCACCTCCCTGGCCGGCCACCACCACCACCGTTGAGGTGGTGGCTAGCGTTTGGCGGCTACCATGTCGCCGGAGGCGGCGGTTTCCGGCGAACTCAACACCACCATTTTCCATGAAAATCTGAAATTACAAGCTCCCAATCAGGCTCAATTGAGCCCGATTTCTCTACCTAAACAAGTCTAGATCTAGCACGCATAGAGAGGAGAAGGATTGGACCTTGCCGGCGGCCTGAAGTCGGGAAGATCGCCAGGAAGTCATTTCTGAAAGTTGCGTCGCTCGGCTTCTGCAACTGCAAGGTGGGGAGGCTCGGTTTCTTCGGGTAAGGATTGGGAAAGCCTCCTCTCAACTCACTAGTGGGGTTTAAAGCTTCAAATGGGGAGAGGAGGGGCTGGATCATTAATGTCCTTCAAAGTCATTAATGGTTACGCTCGGTCATGGAGGAGGGGGGCTAAATCGGGTCTGATGGCCAGGGGAAATGGCTGGAAACTTCTCCCCTTCCCTAGGGAATTGAATTCAGCACCTAAATGTGGCCTTTGGCCTCCCCTCGAACCGTTTCCTTCCCTCTTCTTCCTCATTTCTCTCTCCTACATTATCACAGAAACTGAGCTTACTGTGACGCGCGGTACACGCCTGTGTTGGCCAAGACACGCCCGTGTCGGCCAATACACGCCCGTGACGCAGGACTTGTAACCCATTCGACACCCAATCGAGAGAAAATCGTCGACGACACAGCGGGAAATGTCGTGTGATACCCCCGTGTCACAGGCCGTGTGCCCCATACTCGACGATCGACGCTCGAGGATCGACGAACGACACTCGATGATCGACGATCACCTTTCGACACAGTGAGACACGCCCTGTGACACACCCATGTCATAGGTCGTGTACCCCATGCTCGATGATCGACACTCGACGATCGACGATCGACACTCGACGATCGACGATCGACTTCGACGATCGACACTCACATTTCGACATAGCGGGACACGCCCTATGACACGCTCGTATCATAGGCCGTGTACCCCATGCTCGACGATCGACACTCGACAATCTACAGTCAAAGATCCACACATTCGACGATCGTCGAGCACAAATCGTCAAACCGAGGGGACACGCCCCCTGCCACGCCCGTGTTCTAGGGCGTGACCACCCAAAAACTTTGTCGACCAAAAATTCATCGACCAAGTGCCCAACTCTTCAACCCGAGCGGGACACACCCTCGGACATGCCCGTGTCCCAGGCCGTGTCACCCAAATTTTGCTACTCCCAGAATTTGGGCTATTACACTCACACTCTCTCCTAGTCACCAAGTTGACTTGGTCAATCTGAAGGACTATTTGCAGCCCTTCCACACACATTATTCCCTAAAGAAGCCCGTGAGGAGGCTTGAGCTTGGGTTAGCCTATTTGGGCTAGGCTGACCAGAAATAGGGTTGGGTTGACATTGGTCTCCTTGGTATTCCTTGGGTTTTGTCATGACCTAGTCATGACAAAACCATTCCTAGGGGTCTAGCTGTTTGAGGTATGTTACAAATCCCAATATATAACAAAAAATTCGTCCTCGAAATTCTAGTTAGGCCTACAGGGTTTCAAGTATGCAAGAAAAATTGTAACATCTCGAGAGGTTGACAGTAAAACCATTCCGAAGAGCTCCGGGTACCGCTACTGCATCAAGTCCTGGGGCTCCCAAGTGTGCTCCTCCTGGCCGTGATTTCTCCAAAGAACCTTGACCAGTGGGACCTTCTTGCGGCGTAAGACCTGCATACCCGTGTCATCAATCCGGACCGGCTCCATGTGCACTGACCGGTCAGATGCTACTGGCCCATCTGTGGTGTCAATCTGCTGCTTTGGACGTAATAGGGCCCTCCTGAGGGTGGATACATGGAAAACATCGAGCAGGCCTTCCAGCTCTGGCGGCAGCTCCAGCCTGTATGCTAAGGGGCCGATCCGCTCTAGGATCTGTAGGGCCCCATGTATCTCGGGCTGAGCTTGTTCCTCTGCCCGCGAACTCGAGAGACTCCGTGCATCGGCCGTATCTTCAAAAACACTCTGTCTCCTACCTGAAACTCCACCTGTCGATGCCGCGTGTCATAATATTTGGCATGTCTGCTCTGCGCCTCCAACATCCGGTCCCGTATCAGTCTCACTTGGGCCTCGGTGTCCTCCACAAATTCCGAGCCCAGGACCTTTGGGTCTTCATCCTGTATCCATGAACAAACGAGTCCTGCACCTCAGTCCATATAGGGCCTCGTAGGGCCATACCTATACTTGGCCTGATGACTGTTGTTGTATGAGAACTCTACCAGTGGCAGCATCTTCCTCCATGGCTCTCCTCGGTCTAGAATTCATAACGTAGGTCTTCCAAAATCCGATTCGTACGCTCTGTCTG